>JAQQZT010000002.1:25830513-25842791 GCA_030068275.1 Clarias platycephalus | reverse complement strand
TTGAAGCAACTGCCATGTGATTGGTTGATTAGATAATTGCATTAATGAGAAATTGAACAGGTGTTCCTAATAATCCTCTAGGTGAGTGTAGTTCAGAAAACAAGGTTGTTGTAACTTAATGGATAACGTAAGAATTAAGTGAAATGGAAGATTAAAGGAAAAACAATTATATGCTTATTAATTATCATAATTCTGATCTTCTCATATTATTATTATTATTATTATTATTATTTGGTGCATTACCTATAATGCCATTGGACTCCCTGTGGTTTAGCCTTCATCTCACCTTGCCCTAAAAACAGTGACCTTGAGCTCAAACAGATCAAGTTCTAAAGCTTAAATAAATATTTGTAGATTGTTAGCTGAGTTGAGTTTCTGATACAGCTTGGAGAAACTGTGTTTATACTGTAGATGGGTCACATTTGGCACCTTGAGTTCAGTGTTTGCTGTCTCCATTATTTTCGTGTTGGATTTCCCATTTATATTATGTAGACGATTTCTGGAATTGAATAAACTTGATAAAAATAAGCTCTTTTTAAAATTTTTATGTGTTTAGCAATGGAATAACCAAACATATTGCAGATATTTCAATATGAATATATACTGCTAAAAAATGAATGAATTACAGAACACTGGAACATCCTGGAACTAAATGTTCCCTTCATTTATATTCAAAGTGTTTCAGGTTTGACGTTTCCTTTACAGCCAACACTGGACCCTTAAGCAAATCTTTTTTATCTCTGTATTTGAATTAGATTCTGCATCACTATTTTGCATTTGGCGAAAGGTGTCTGCCAAAAGAACGTGTCATGCCAAGTCCTTTGGGTCATTCATTGTATTTGTGTATTTTTTTTAGTTAGATTTTTTATTAACTGCATTAATTCTGCAAAAGATGACTCTGAGATGCCTCTGAGCACCCAGCCATGCTCCACCGTGCCATATGTATTGCCAGAAGGTCTTAAGTGGACCTGTTCCAATTGGCAGTGTTAGAAGGGCTGTAGGGGCCGTGCAGCCGCTCATGCGGATGGTAGCCCGGAGCACAGGGCATGTCAGGAATAAGTGGATCCCCTAGAGTGTCTGAGCAGAGGAACGTTAGCCATTTCCTCGTTTGTATGCACTATGATTCGGGTTATTGGGGGCTGCTCGTGTGCCCCCGCTGAGGGGGAGGATGGCCTGTTGCGTTAAGTGAGGCCGTGTAATACATGCTGCTCTCATTTGAACAGTGCGCCGTGATTTTGGGAGCGCACAAGCGGAATTCAAATCAGGAGGGGGCCAAAGATGGGTGAATAATTACAAAGATTGGGTCTTGATTAAAAAAAATAAAAAATCATTGCAGCCATTATACTGCAGGGAATAACTGCAGGTTCAAGAGAGGATGAGACGGTCTGGGGTTACTGAACTGATTCGTTCAAAAATAACTGAAAAATGTGAAGGACTTTTTACGAAAAAGACTATTTACAGTGGATTAGGTGGAATATTTTTTAAAAAGCATTTTAAATCATTAACAATGAGGGTGAGTCAAAAATTATCCACACTCTAGCTGTATAATTAATTTTATTTAACATAAAAAGAACAAATACATAATTTATAGTTTAATACATCATTTATACATAACATATCGGTCAACAAGCTTTCGTATTCCCTCATTAGAGATGTTTTAGGCTGAGCTGTAAGTCATGAAAGCGCCGCTGTCTTCACTTCTTCATCAGAAGTGAATATTTGTTCTCATAGGGCTCATAGGGTTTTCAGGGTGCTGAAAAGTACACCGGAGAAGCTTTAAAACTTGCCTGTTGGATTGTAAAGATGATAGAATAGAAACAAATAGAAATTGGACTGTAGTTGCTTCTGAATGATTAGGGGAAGACATCTGGTCTGGATCAGATAAAAAAACAAATCATCTCCTTGAATGTAGGAGCAACATGTACGGGGTGTAGATTATGTTAACAGTGAAGTTTTGTGTATAAAATGAAATGGATGAGAGAAAGAAATCAACGTTCTCCATTCTGCAACTGTACAGTATGAGACTGGTCCTTATAATAAACCCGCTCTTACCCAGTGAATGCATAACTTGTCTTTGTAGTGTTTTCAGGATTTTCACCACAATTGTCGAACCTTTTTTCTGACAATGTTCCAATACTGGTCCTTGAGAATCCCAGAAAACTGTAAGCATCCATTTTCCAGCTGATGGTTGATTTCTGAACTTTTTCAACCAGTAATGATTCTCTTTAAGAAACTTTCACCTTTCTTAGAATATTGCTCCAATTGTTGTTTGCAGATATCAAAACATTTTCTCCACAAAGTCTTTAATAAATAGCGGCACCAGGTACACCCTCAGACAAACTAATCACTGCATGCTGCTCTTCTTTTGTTCCAATCACAAGTGGGACATCCATTTTCGCTCTCACCGCAGTTACAAATGAACTGATGCAACACGTTCACACCTGCGCAGCTGTGACTGGGGAGACGGTAGCCTTAAACGGAAATCGCTGATTAGACAGTGTGGCCAAGAGAAGTTTAAATATAACCACAATTATTTATAAGGCAATGCTTAGCCAGCTAATGTAATTATACATTACTGTATATTGGCAAAAGTATTCACTCAACTATCCAAATCAGTGAATTTACTGTAGGTGTTCCAATCACTTCCATGGTGAATAAAATCAAGCATCTAGGCATGCAGACCGCTTCTACAAATATTTGTGAAAGAGTTGGTCGCTCTCAGGAACCATGGTAGGATGCCACCTGTGTTATGAGTCCAGTCGTGAAATTTCCTCACTACTAAATATTCCACAGTCAACAGTGGTATTATAACAAATTGGGAATGATAGCAACTCAGCCACGAAGTTGTAGGCATTGTGAAATCACAGAGCGGGATCAGCGGATGCTGAAACACATAGAGCGCCGCAGAGGTTGCAGAGTCAATAGCTACAGACCTCCAAACGTCATATGGCCTTCAGATGAGCTCAAGAACAGTGTGTAGAGCACTTCATGGAATAGGTTTCCATAGCCGAGCAGCTGCATCCAAGCCTTACATCACCAAGTACATTGCAAAACATCTGATGCAGTGGCCGCTACTTGACTCTAGAGCAATGGAGTTGTGTTCTCTTGAGTCACGAATCACACTTCTCTGTCTGGCACTCCAATGGATGAGTCTTGGTTTGGTGATTGCCAGGAGAAACATTCAAAATGTTTAACGGCTCTTCATTGTGGCAGAGGAGGAATTATGATGTGGGGTTGTTTTTCAGGAGTTGGCGTCGGCCCCTTAGTTCCTGTGAAAGGTCTAAAAATTGTCCAAAAAGTCTTGGTGTGCTGGAGCATTAAGATTCAGCACACCAAGACATTTTGGACAATTTTATTCCCAACTTTGTCCCCAGTTTGGGGACGACCACTTCCTGTTCCAATATGAACAAATGCACTTCTGGAAAAATAGACAAAAATAAACCCCATAAACCCGCTACTAAAACTTGTGAAAACGTAGAGCTGAAGCTGTTATAGCTGCAAATGGTGGGGCAACATCATGTGGATTGATCGCTATGGATTAAGAATTGGATGTTACTCAAGTTCATATGCATGTGAAGCCATGGATGAGGTGCCAATCCATCACATCTAATCTGCATGTCTTTAAACTGTAGAAGGAAACCGGAGCACCCAGGGGAAACTCACCAAGCACAGGGAGAAGATGCAAACTCCATGCACACAGACCCCTCAGCCCTGGAGGCACGTGCCCACAGTGCTACCCACTATGCCACATTGTGCGCCATTAATCCACTCAAGTTACATTTAAAAAACATTCCAGACACAAAAACATTAGCATTAGAAACCACCTGCTGAATCTCATATATGGTTCGTTCATTACAAATCATTTCAATTTACAGTATGTTTGATTTGTAAAGCAAACTTGCCTGGGACAAAGTCGCTATCTAACTGAAAAGGTTCAATATTTCAATATTAGTTCAAAGAACTACTATGATTCCATTCACCAGTCTGGAGATAGAATACAAATGCAAAAAGGGTGTTCTTACTGGAAAAAAAAGGAAACGGGTCATAAACCCAATCAAAACCAAATAAAATACTTCCATATTGCTTTAGAAGTCACGAAAAATTGAATGACTTGTGGGAAAAAAATCACAAAAAGTTAAGGTGCTTTCCTTTGTACAGGCAGAAACACCAAAGCTGGCTGGTGGAAAGCAGCAGATTTTTTGATGGCGCTGACTTCGCCTCTGGCGTGTCAAGGTTTAATTAAGGCCTCTGATGATTAAAATTGAAGTCTTGTCTCCGCTGCTAATTAACCCAGAGGAGCCATCAAAACACTCGGTTTATGCATAAAACACGAAGTGAGGAAATATTATTTCTCTGCAAACGCCATCAAGGCCTTAATGTGCGTGACGGTTATGGGCCGTAATAAAAATGTACAGCAAAGCAAATCACTTTCAAGGGAAAGCAATTGGTGTGCTAGCCTTATGCTTCTGCCCTTAATTGAAAATTTCAAAAGCCATATTGACCCCAATACCATAAAAAAGCTGTATGGCCATAATGACGCCATGCCTCAGTGAGAAAACAGGCTCAATATACAGCACTGAAATGAGACGCTGGAACGAGGAAAGAAAGAAAGATTCGATCAGGTACACTCTGAGAAAACACAGTATTGGTGCTGAGTTCATTTTTTTGTATGTGTTTTATATATACAGTATAATATAGAAAATGTGTTTTGAGAAAGAAGCTACTGTACTTCTGAAGTTTTTGCAAAAATTGGAGTGACCAATCTTGCTTCCCTAGGAATTTTAGTTTTGAAGCATAAGACCTGTAAAAATTGTTGCTTAAATTGCTTTTTGGTAAAAGCTTAAAAAGCAAAAAAGATGTAGTGTTCATACCCATGTCAAATTCATGTTGTAATATCTTGTAGAATAATACACTTTTTCAGGTTTGTGTCCTTTTCATGTGAAGTCTAAATTGGCCACGTTTCATCTGAATCACAATTAGGATTATTGAAAGATTTGAATTTTAAAAATGTACGGACACTTCATATAGTAAAAGGGCATGAAACTGTATTTAGCAAATGTGTTTCTTTTTGTCTGATAAAAATATAAATGTGATTCATATTTACAAAAAGATTAAGCATGATTGGGAGATGAGAAGCATTAAGCATTATGAAAAATGTATTATATGATAAGGTATAATAAGCACTTTTAGCACCATGTTTTAGCCAAAAGCAAATAATCCTTACAACTAGTTTTGACGACTGCATCTTATCCCCCAAGACGTATGTCACTGTTAATTAAATGTTAATTTAACATATATTTACCCAAAATGCATCCAGCTTTCACCTAAGTAAAACATCTAGATTGAAATATTCCAACGCTTTTGGTGCTCAGCAGTAGACAGTGTCTTAAAGTAGCTTTACAGGAATCTGGATGTAGAGCTAGATCTCTAATGAACAAGAACAAATCTCACCGAAATGACATGAGGAAGAAATATCGAGAGGAACCAGTCTCAAAGTCTCAAGTCATCTTCTGCGTGGTGCCAAATAATAAGATTTAAAATCAGCGCAGGTCAGTGTTAATGCTTAAAACAGCAGATCTTGTGTACGAAGCAGTATCCAGGCAAGATTATCTATGAAAGCATGGCTATACATTTTTTATGGTAAGTGCAATATTTAAAAGATACATGTGGGACCGTCCACAGCGGCAGAGTCATGAGCACAGACGGCTCTAAGCAGAATTAGAGAATAAGGGTGGATCGGGTAGGTCTGGAGGGCAAGAAGAGCCAGATTTACAGACTTGGTTTTCTTGGGCAGTCATCCATCAACGTACTAACCAAGCCCAATCCTGATTAGGTTCTGAGATCAGACAGGGTAGGATAAGACAAGGCTGTCATACCTTGTCTCTGCAATTTGGTATCTACCCATCTGCCAGCTCTGTTCAAGCTACCAACCACGAAGAATGAAGGTTAGGACGTGTTATCTGCCCTTATCCGCACAGATGATCTCACATTACACACGATTGGGGATAGGGCAGAGAGAGAATATGTAATCTATCCCACCTTGAGAGCAAGGCCAATTTTGCTTCCTTGGCATAACATGAATTTGGCAAAACAAGATAAGCAGTCTCCTGACAACATGGTGAACGCTTTTCAACTGTGCCAATCAGGAGCTTGAATGCACTTTGGTTCTAAAATGGTGTAAGAGAAATATAGTTTTGACAGCAAAGTGTTAAGTTTAAAATTGCTGAATAACGAGCCCCTAAATTGTTAGATTTAAATTGACGAGTGAACCGATACGTCTGTCCAATAAACTTCGAGACGCTTGCCAATCACCTGTCGATAGGAAGAGACCCAAACACACACGCATGATGGAGTGTCTGAATGCTTTCTACTGTAGGTTATTTACAGGACAAAGAGGACTGTAAGTTCAAGCCGTTTTCTGAATGAATGCAATGAACAAGGGTGAGTCAAAAATTATCCGCATTCTGGCTATTTAATTACTGTAACTTTTAGAAAAGACAATTTTTCAACATAATCTCGTTGCTTTTCAATATACTTACTTCTGCCAATAACCTTTAATCATTTCTCATAAAAAATGTGAACTATTAGGCTGGATTAAAGGTTAGTTAAAATATACCTAAAAGTGCTGAAGTAAACCTAAAACTTTTTAATAAATAGATAAAAATACCAAGGAGAGAACCGGTATTCAGCATAAGAGTGTCTTCTTTTTTCCTAAATTTACTAGTGCATATTTCATCATACATATTTGAGATTTAACTGTCCACATGTTCACCAGATGCCTTCTTTAGTTATGTTTCAACTTGATTCCACGTATTCCTTGTTTTTTTTCCCGGGAACTTGTATTTAGAGGCAAGGCAAGACTACACCTTGAAACGGTCACTATTGTTCATGGGGATATCCATAATACAAGGAGAGGGTCGTGAGCTTTTGCAACCACAAAGAAAAGTAGGACTGAAGGAGCTGAGATGCTCCAGCACATTCAGACGGTGGCTGGCGTCTGTGCTGTGCTCATGGGAATAATGTGTGCCCTAGATCTAAGATACCCAACCAGGCTTTTCTACACCTTTGAGGTGTTTTGAAAACACCAGAACTTGAATGTACAGAGTACTTGCTGCTTTTAGATCAAGTACAAAAGCTAAAACTAAACATATACCAGTAGTTCTGGCAACTACATCAAGTACAAACTAACATTTTTAATACCACTGAGAACATTTTAAAACACTTTTGGTAAGACTCTAAGGATTGTAAACAGAGAATGCTGAGGAGAAGTTTGGGAAGGCTGTAGTTATAGTAAAAAAACATGAAGGTTGGATTATTTATGAAAGCATGCTAGTGTATACAACAATGTATATCAGATTTGTAAAGACATTTTATATATATACTCGATGTACCAGCGACTTGGTTTGGGTGGAATTTAATTGTACACTCATAAGTGTGTTTTAAAAATGTACAGAATCATTGGTTGAATTTTGAGATGAACTAATGAATTTTTTCACGGTTGATTTTGTTTTGTTTTTTTATGATTTAAGGGCGTTTTCCATTTAAATTTCAATTTAGCTTATCTTCTTTTGCCATTGGCCGATTGTGACGAAACAAAGTCTGTATGTTACCTCAAGCTTGACCAAATACACCTGTGAAACCCTCATTAAAATTTGTTCAGTAGTTTTAATGTGATGCGTGCACAAACAAACAGACAGACAGACAAAAATTCAGAAAATTACTATCTTCTACTAGTTCTATTACACATCTTATGTCCCCCCAAATGATGTTTATCGCAAAAATCTTAAATGTACAAATTTAGAGTTTTATTGTATGTATAGCTTACAGTACATGTATATTTTTTTATACACCACACAACCAAGACAAATTAATTATATGTGAAAATCTACATACTTGCAAAAAACTTGATTCTGATTCTAAAAACAAGATGATATAGACAATAGAGTAATGCAGCATATTGTAATTTAGTTATATTGTACGTGAGGCATGACCTTAAAATGACAGTAATGTTAGACTTGTTGGAAATTACATTTGGTCAATGAAATATAAATATGATAAAACTTAAGTTATTCACATTCTATGAATATAATATACCAATGTTGTAGTTTGGAAAAATCTCATTATGCAAATGCAGAGTGTAACTTTGAAGGGAATCGCACTGGCTTATTATACACTGCCTGGCCAAAAATATGTCACCATTTCAGAAGAGTCAAATTATTGACCTGCATCAAGCAAAGAAAGTAAGGACATTTTAAAATAACTAAATTGGGTTAAGAACCCTCAAACACATAAATCCTAGAAGGATAGTGCTGAAGCAAATAGTTACTGAAGAAAATAGACAGTAGAAGTCACAGCTCACTTTTAGTTAGGTTAATCGGGGGGAAAGCCCTCAATTTGCTAGAAAGCATAAAGTCTAGACTTTGAATGAAGTCAGCTGATTACCTGAATGTACTGAATGACCTGGGGGTTGGAGTCAGTGTATTATATCTGTGTCTGGTTTTATAGGAGATTACAATGGTTCAGTCTAATGTTAGTAGTTTACACTGATTCAATGCGATTGAGATACTTTTAGTATAGCTATGTTAATGACATCCAACAAACATGAGGCCAAGTGACTATAGTAATATCACATTTTAATGTAGAAAAATCTGGCCTAGATAAAATATGTGGGTTGTACCAAAAGTAATACGAAAGTGGGCATAACTGTTTTAGTAATTGATGAAATTACAAGTCGCAAATGTTTGTGGAGTAACTCTTCCTTTATATGAAGGTATTGAACAACTCATTGTTGAACCCATAATTGTTGAACCCATCTCTCAAATCCTCTTCTTTGAATATCTCCTTTGTCGCAGTTGATGGTCTCAAATTGCATCATGGAGACTATGTACTAGGAATTTTTATCAATTGCAAATTAACCATTTATAAATCTAGTTGGAATTTTCAGTTTAGTTTATGCTTGTCCAACTTTATACTTCATACAACTTTATATTTGATTGATACAAAAGTTTTGTACTGCTGCCTCCGGTGACATAACAGTTAAACGGCAAAATACCAGCGAACAATACTGGTCAGGGGTAAGGCATTAAGTCATTGGACTACGGTTCTGAAGGTCCCAGGTTCAAACCCCACAACCATGAAGTCACCGCTCTTGGACTTTTTGGGCAAGTCCCTTAACCCTCAACTGCTCAGATGTACAATGAGATAAGAAAAAAAAAGAAAAGGATGTAAGTCGCTTTGGATAAGGGTGTCTGCCAAATGCCATAATGTAAATGTAGAAATGGTAAGCTGGCTATTGGAGAAAATGTATCACATAGTGGACGCTGAAACTAATTTTAAATATTAAAATAATAAGGATTTAGTGCATATACTGTGTCTATGGTGAGTATAATGGTACTGTATAACAATATGATCTGTCACAGCTATGTAAGTCCTGCCTTATTTTTTCACTTTCATTATGATCATAATTGTAATATAAGTGGGACCCTGTAGATGTTATTGCAGCACTGGGCATTTTATTATACAGACAAAGTATTATAATGTTGTACAAAAGAAATCCTGAATATAGTGCAGACGATATTACAGTGTTTATTTTTCTTCACAATGAAAGTATTCATATTTCTCACTACAGTAGAATGAGTCATTTGGGAATTAATAATAAAAAAAAAAAATGTATCACACAAACAACTCCGAACACAATAATCAGTCTATTCTAACACGTGTGTGTTCGTGTGTGTGTGTGTGTGTCAGACAGTTCACTGCCTGCTGATACATCCGTACTGAAGCTTTTCAGAAATTTCGAAGAATTTCTGTTCATCCATATGAGATTTCAACTTGCACCAGCACAATACATTATAGCAATACCTTAATAAGAAAATAACATCTCTAACAGTGCAGTGTGTTTCTCATAGCCCTCGAGCGCAACGCACGACTCAGCAGCTACAAATTATCTAAGTGTATCAGAGTCAAGCTGAAAGATAATATTGTTACAGTCCTACCACTGCTTTCCAACAACAAGCACATCGCCCCAGGACTTGCGATATTTCCCACTATAGTTTCAGCCCCTTTGTTTTTGCTGCAAGATTTTACACCACCAGCATACGGACATTCAGAGAGTCTGCACACTGAGCTCAGAGACCACAGAGATGTAGCCTTAAGCCCAAAGCTAAGCACTAATACACAAAAAACAACTCTTTCTTTTTGGTTCGGGTCAGGGATCAGCAAGCGAGCTACCGAGCTGAAACATTTGTTTGCCTTATGTACAGCATGCTGGAAGATAAATATGTGCTCACTTGATGGCGTAACATTTCTTTTCTGAATCCGCCAGTAAATCTAGTAGATTTAATAGTTACTAAGGTATATTTCATGTCATTTTTTTGTACGTTCTCCAGCCACTTCATTAGGGACAGCATGCTAGTATTGGGTTGAACCTGTTTTAGCCTTCAAAACTGGTTTAATTCTTCGTGGCATGCTGTAGATTCAGCCAGGTGCTGAAAATATTCCTGAGATATTTTGGTCCACACTGACATGACACCAGCAGGTATTTGCAGCAGATTTGTCTTCCATTCCACCACATCCCAAAGGTGGCCTATTGGATTGAGATCTGGTGACTGTGGAGGCCATTTGAGTGCAGGGAACTCATTGTCATGTTCAAGAACCCAGTTTGAAATTATTTTATTTTAGCTGGTGCGCTATTCCGTGGTCATACAGGGATGAACCTGGCAGCAGCAATACTCTGTAGAAAGCCTGTAGCCTTAAAATGCTCAACTGGTATAAGGGTCCCGAAGTGTGGCAAGAAAATCACCCCACACCATTACACCAACATCAGCCTGAAACACTGATGCAAGGCAGGATGGATCCATACTTTCATATTGTTTACTCCACATCCTGACCCTACCATCCAAATCTCGGAGCAGAAATCGAGACTCAGCAGACCTGAGGCAACATTTATTTTTCGAGTTTCCTATGATCCAGTTTTGAAGAGCCCATGCAAAGTGCAGCTTTGCTGCTTCAGAGTGCTGCTTCACTGCTGTAGCCCATCTGCTTCAAGGTTGAGTGTTCAGAGATTCTCTTCAGCCATACTGTAGTTCTAACGAGATGTTATTTGAGTTGCTATTGCGTTTCTATCAGCTCAAACTAGTCCATTCTCCTCTGACCTCTGGCATCAACAAAGGCATGCTCATCCAAAGGCCTGGCCTCACTGGATATTTCCTCTTTTTTCAGACCATTCTCTGGTAACCCTGAAGCTGGTTGTAGCTCTAGCGGAGAGTAATCCTGGAATAATCCTTTGCTTTAGTTACTTTGTGGAGTTTCACTTTGTGGAGTTTTCACGTTGTCTCCATGTTAGTGTGGGTTTCCTCTGGGTGCTCTGGTTTCCTTCAATCTATGAAAACACATACCGGATGGATCGGTTACTCTAAATTGTCCCTAGGTGTAAAAGTGTATTCATGTTGCTTCGCGACTGACCCACATACCATCCAGAGCGTATTCCTGACATGTTCAGGATCCACAGCAACACTTACAAGGTGCCTTGTACTAATAAACCCTTATTGAAGATGAAGATGAAGATAAAGCATATGTATGGCAGCCTGTGTGGTGAGGTTTTCTATTATCCATAGATCTGAAAATTAATCCCCTAAACTGAAGTACGCAACGTGTGCATGTCGAGAATTTAGAGATTTTATTCCGAGTGTAGTGCAAAAGCATAATTTCAAAGACACCTTTACGCAGAGCACCTTAGGTGATATTTATACAGCTGAGCAGTTGAGGATTAAAGGCACAGCAGTGGCAGCTTGGCAGTGCTGGGATTTGAACTCACAACCTTCCAATCAGTAGTCTTACCCTGTGAGCTCCCACTGCATCACCAACCTTTTGACAGCTGGTATCTGATTACAAATGGAATTGATTTAGGCTTTATATCTATGCATCTATGGCATGTACCTATCCAGCTACCTGATCAAAGTGTGACATTCACTGTGTAAAGAAACTGGCTCAACTTGACGTGATCTTTGCAAGAAGACGTTTAGGCAAGTGTAGAAAAGTTTAAAGTTAACCTGAATAAAAACTTTTCCATGTTGTTTTGGTGCAAGATATTTATAGTTACCTAAATATGTGATATTAAAATATGTCATAGGCAGACATATAAAAAATGAGTTTAATTTAAAAGTGGTGTTCATGTACAGTACAGTCGAGCAATACTGAGTTTATTCATTCATTCATTTTCTATACCGCTTAATCCTGTGTTCAGGGTCGCGGGGGACCTGGAGCCTATCCCAGGAGAC
>JAQQZT010000002.1:25818767-25830413 GCA_030068275.1 Clarias platycephalus | reverse complement strand
CAATTAGCCTAACCTGCATATCTTTGAACTGTGGGAGGAAACCGGAGTACCCGGAGGAAACCCACCAAGCACGGGGATAACATGCAAACTCCATGCACACAGAGACGGGAATCGAGCCTAGCCGGGGAATCAAACCCGGAACCTGGAGGTGCAAGGCGACAGTGCTAACCACTACACCACCGCGCCGCCCCAATACTGAGTTTATTTTCTCTAAAGTCCGGCCATAAAAAAAGTTGCTGTTTCAGTAGGGTCAAATTATTGTCCAGCATCGATCAAAGAAAACAACTGGAATTTGATTAGGAGCTGTCCAAAGAAGGATAGTGCTGAACTTCACAGAAGAAATTTGGTCAGAAAAAAAAATCTTGATTAGAGATGAGTTAAACGCTTGGTGAAGTTGCATCTTTAAAAAAAAATAACAGAAGAAATCCCAGATATGTTTATTAATGAAAGTAAGAGCATTTTCATAAACATATAATGTAATGATAAGAAAACAAAGTGTAAGAGTAATAAAACAAAAAAGGCTTCAGTCTGCTAGGGATCATAAAGATTGGACTTTGGAGCGATGGAAAAAGGTCATGTGATCTGGCGAGTCCAGATTGACCCTATACCAGAGTGATGGGTGTGTCACTTCATGCTTTTTCCTTTAACCTTGACGCACCCTTGCATAGTGGCCACTGTACAAGCCTCTGGAGGCGGGGTTATGATCTGGGGTTGCTTCAGTTGGTCAGGAACGTTATGTGGCAATAAAATGACGTCAGCTGAAGACCTAAATGTCAAATCTACAGTATGGATTTGTTCCCCTATTCCAGGACTGAACGAGTGGTTCAGGGAGCATGAGGAATGATTTTCTCACATGAACTGGACACCACATTGCGCACCATGATCAAAGCTAAAAGTGGTCAAAAGGCTATCATAGTGTGACACTTTTTTGTTTGGCCAGGCAGTGTATTTTGGATCTTTTTTAAATTGGCTAAGGGTTCGATTACTAGTAACTTGTATGGTCAGATCATGCTGTAGCAGCTAGTAATATAAATTAATAATTATGCTTTACTGAGTTATTTAATTATGTCACATCGCATCATGAAAGAGTCTTTTCTGACTTTTTCTGATATTGTTTGTAATAGATGAGTCAGGACATCTGTTGGACGCCGAGGGCGTTGCAGATGCTCTACGCATCACTATGGCATCTGTTGTTCTAACTGTGATTGATTCACTGCCTTTTCTAACCCATCATCACCATTCTTGTCCCTTAGGATTCCAGCGTGGGTGATGAATCCTGAGTGGAAGCTTCAGATCTGGTCTGGTGGTTTATGGTGCTGTAGGTGAGTTGAACTGCAGAGGTTTCCTTGGCAAGCCTCCCTCACTTTCTATATTTGTTTTGGAGTCTCTGAAGAATGGTCTCTACAACAGGTCCTGACTTAAAGGCCAGTTACTTGGCACCAATGCACCACGCAGAGAGATATTGTTCTGGATGCTTCACTTTTCATCATTGCTTGTGTTCAGCCACATCATTACGTCAGTAAGCCTTTTTTTTTTTTTTTTTTTAAACTCGTGCTGAGGAAATAAAACAGTAATTGCTTTAGCCAAGAGGATTTTCCGCCTAAAATCAGTCGAGTTAATCTCCCGCTGATTTGCATTTCCGTACACAACCAAATTTTGTCCTTAAATGAATTAATTAAACACCGGTGACTTAATTGCGTATCTTCACATCTGCTACATAACCCGAAATCTCTCACTCACTCTTTCTTTTTTCTTACTTTTCTTCAATGTCTAAATATTTTGAGATTCTAGAATTTCTGGCCTTCTGACATTTCTGATATGAATACTTAAGTTTACACTGGAGTATATACATGTAGAAAACAATATTACATAAACTGTGGTGTTCTACAGTATAAGTACATTCATGATAAAATTAAGACTCCATTCGATTGGCTGGTTCCTGAATATGGCCGTGCCATCCGAGAAAAAACTCCATAGATGTGATAACCTGGTCATTCAGTACATGCAGGTCATCAGCTGACTTCATTTTATTGCCACATAATATTGCTGAGTCTAGACCTGTGCAACTGAAGCAAGCCCAGACCATAACCTCGCCTCCAGAGGCTTAAACAATGGCCACTATGCATGATGGGTGTGTATCTTCCCTACAGTATACTTCCCTTCTTACCCTGACGTGGAAACCCTGTGGAATAGGGTCAATCTGGACTCATCAGACCACATGATCTAATCATCTAATCCTAATGCTCTCTAGCAAATCAAAGATTTTTCTTTTTTTTCTGATTGGTCTGACTAGAAAGTGATTTGATCTTGTGGACACACAGCTGGTTAGTCCCAATCCCCCAATGAGATCTCATTACATTGCATTTGTGTAAATGCTCTAACATTCACTATTAAACATACTGTAGCTGTGTTTGTTTTTCCTTTTTTTTTTTTAGTCCAGGCAGTGCACAGTATAATGCATTCTCTCCCACGTTAAAGCCAGTCCTTTAGTTCATTTCTTGTTGACCTTTTTCGTTTAATTACTTGCTTTTATATGTTTTATGCATTTATGCATTTCATGTAATACTTTTTTGTGTGTATATTAATTGCTTAATTGTAGTGATTGCAGTTTGGAGTTAACTTGAGTTGTTGAAAGGTTCTCTATAAATAAAACATATAGTTATTATTGACATGAGTATAGGCTGCTACGCCTGACATTTAAAGCACTTCATAGTCTCACCTCTTTATATATCTCTGCAGCATCTCCGGCTTCACACTCCACACTTCTTTCTACACTTTCACCTTTCCTTCTAATGGCTGTAAGATTTAGATGCTTTATTTATACCACAGCACCAGTGATTTCTGCAAAGGTGTTGATTGATTTTCTGCATAACAGCAACTCTAAAAATAGGTAAATTACAGTTTAAAGTGAATGCAGTCATTCTTTAAAATATAGCCTTTTATTGTTTCTATAGTAACAGTTTATTCACAAGGTCTCGGGACGATGTATGGTGAGCACGCCGCATATACTAAGGCTAATAATAAACAAAATATGAAAACTTGCTATGCTGTTATTTTAAAAAAGGTAAAGTGATTGTTCATATGATGAGACATTTATTCATCATTTATGGAAGGAGTCTTCAGTCTCAGTGGGTTTTTTTTTTTTTTTCATGAGAGACAAAAAAATATCTGGGAAGAGAGCAACTGTTTTTAGGATTTATTGTAATTACAATACTCCCAAAAAGGCTTGACTGTCTGATTCAGAAACACCCAGATATAACAGAAGGCTCTCCAAAGAGTTATAAGGGTTGTGGAGTGGATAATTGGATCAAACCTCCCTGCTGTGGTCACTTTATACACACAATGCTGCAGAAACAAAAAGCACAAAGTATCCTCAGGGACACCCAGCTCACTATCTGCTCATGCACAAACCCACGACACATAACCTCAGATACCGCAGACCGGACACGATAATCACACACAAAGCACGTTTCTATAACAGCTTCTTTCTAGCCACAGTCAGACTGATGGAAAAAAGAAACAAAGCAACGTTCTTTTTATTATGAAAGAACAATATAAAAACTGTGATATCAAATGTGCAATTAAACCCAAGACAAAATGCAATTTGAAAATTTAAAGAAGTGCAATATTTCGATATCTGGAGATCATGTTTAAAATATATCATAGTACTATATACAGTACTACAGGGTGGGAGAAAATGAACTAAATGCGGACCTCATGAATGGCCTTGAAGAAGAAGTTTTTCTAGAATGAAATTTAAAGATTTGCTTTCATTTTCCTATGTAATAAAGTTTAGAAATGTTTAAAGATGACTTGAATAAAAAACTTTTCCATGTTGTTTTGGTGCGAGATATTTCCTTGGTTTCTTAAATATGTGATATCAAAATATGTCATAGGCAGACAAAAAATGAGTTTAATTTAAAAGTGCTGTTCATGTACAGTACAGTCGAGCCATATTGAGTTTATTTTCACTACCCGGCCATAGAAAAAGTTTTTGTTTCAGTAGGGTCAAATTATTGTCCTGCATCGATCAAAGAAAACAACTAATGGAGTTTCTGAAATTGCTGGAATTTGATTAAGAGCTGTCCAAAGATGGATAGTGCTGAACCGTCAACTTCACAGAAGAAATTTGGTCAGAAAAAAAAACATTTTTGATGTCTTATACGCTTGGTATCTTTAAAAAATAACAGAAAAAAATCCCAGCTATGTTTAATAATGAAAGTACTGTAAGAACATTTTCATGCACATATATTGTAATGGGAACTCACAGGATTGGGAGTAAACTGCTGTGTGGCGATAAGAAAACAAATTGTGAAAGTAATAAAAAAAAGGCTTCAGTCTGCTAGGGATCATAAAGATTGGACTTTGGAGCAATGGAAAAAGGTCATGTGATCTGATGAGTCCAGATTGACCCTATATCAGAGTGATGGGTGTGTCACTTCATGCTTTTTCCTTTAACCTTGATGTACAGTGGGCACTATTCAAGGGTGCAAGCCTCTAGAGGCGGAGTTATGATCTGGAGTTATGAATGTTATGTGGTATGTAATAAAGTACAATTTGTTTCAATAAATTTGTATTAGAAATATGGACCAATTTTTAATGGCTAGGTAATTTTCACCCATCCTGTAGATATAAGTTATATTGTGTTATAGGCTGATAGTTTTACTATTTATGAATGTAATAAATATTTTGATCTTTTAATATCTTTTTTTTAATCACTGACTCCTTTGAAAGCTTTTGCACAAAAAATTCCAATGGACTCATAGTGTCGGCATGTGTACTGTACAAACGGCACATGAAATCTCATGCATCTTAAATTTACAAATGGATAAAATAAAAAAAACCTTCATTCATAAATACATTTAACATTTAAATAAATAGAATTGTTATCAAATTGCCGCTACTATTGGAAGAAATCTACCAGCATACAGTATCATGTTATAGAGAAATTATCATGTTCATGCTATATCACATCTTGTTGTTATTTTCCTTAAAGAGCACAAACTGTCCTTTTAATTTCTCTTAAAAAAAATAAAAAAGCTTTAATTTCCTTTCGTGCAGCCTGCTGAAGTGCAGCAACATCACCATCAAACCGCAGCTTTTCAAATAAAGTCGCCATCAGAGACCATGTGATTCCTGTAGGACACAATTTAATTAAATTTTAATTAAAAAAAACTTCAAATGAATCTTTTATCAGTTGGAAGACTGTACATTGTGCAATCAGATCATAGGGGAATCCTAAACACTATTACAAAGCATTGCGAAATCACCTCAAACTAAAGGGCATAACCAAACCTCAGAGTCATGACTGCTTCGCTTTCATTACGGAAAAGATATTTTGTAAAAAATTCTATTTTCTGTGTGGAAGATTACAGAAGCAATGTGCCGAGCCAAAGCTGCATTAAAGCTGAAATATTACATTGTGCTTCATCAATTGGCACGGATTAGTCAGACAACAGAGCAGGGAGGCGTGTATTTTTAGACGTGGCCCATTTACATGCCTCAAAGCGATTCTTTTTTCACATTTCTTTTGTAATTTAAAACAACGGACTTTGTTTCATCCTGACACGCTCTGCTTAAAAAAAAATAAATAAATAAAAATATGTATACAGTATATATAAAAAATGTCAGCATCAATTTCACTGAACATGAATCAGGTTTAAATTTCAAATGTGACCCTTCCATCATAGTGGCCTAAATCCTGGTTTGCCTCATACTGCCGACGTTAGATTTAGCTGTTGCTGAACAAAACGCATGTCTATTATTTATTTAAGTTTTTCACCAATATACTGGTTATGGACTGTCCTTAATTACGACTTGGGTTCCACTAGATGTGTTTCCCAAATGCCAGTGTTCAAGTCAGGTTTTGTAGGGCTAAAACAGATAAGATACTGAATCAATATAAAGATACAATGTTGTGTTTGGGATTGTAAGATCAAATGTAAAATTTTTTTTAAAAAAAACAGCAATTGATTTTAAGCTATTAATAGAAAGTACTACTTCATGATCATTTGCTCATTATTATTAGTTCAAAATTGATATTAGTTCTAAATTTGGGCTGACATGTCTACCTTTTACTTTATTTAAAGTTGACATGTTGCTTGTGTATAAAAGCGGTGATCTTTACACAATATTGAAAAAAATCAGTATCAAACACTTTTACTCAATTAAATGTGGCATGGTGGTACAGCGGTGTAGTGGTTAGCACTGTCGCCTTGCGTCTCTAGCAGTGTTGGGTGTAACGCATTACAAAGTAACGCATTAGAGTACTTGGATTACTTTTTTGATATAACGAGTAATCTAACGTGTTAGGTCCTCCATTTAATTACACAGTTATTTAGTTATGTTTAAAAAAAAATGTAATCTGTTATTCATACAATTTATGTAATCTGTGAGCCAGACAGTAGTGATTCCGTTAGTGTGTGTGTGTGAAAGTCGTCCTACAAGCTCCGCCCCCGATAACCCGCCAGGTGCACATGTTCCCAATAGTGCTGAGGAAGTCATGTTGGGCAGTTGTCGTTGGAAATGGGTCTCTATGCGGAGGAATAAGTATTTATGGTCGAGTATTATTTACGCTCGTAAATGGGGACCAAGTTTGGGACGGGTGGCAGAGCGATTTCTGACCAATGTACAAACAAATCCTTCTTTATTTATATAGATAAAATGTTAATTCGTCTTTGCTTGTCCCTCTGGAACAACCCTCAGACATTTGAGATAGAACCTGAAAAATCTTTAACAGAATGGGGTATACAATAAATTAAATTTTAATCCCACAAAGAAGATCTCTTTCTGAATGTGTACAGCATTACACAAAAAATTTGCTCCTGGAAAAGAGGAACTTTGTAGAGCTTATTAAGTATCTAATAGACTAAATAATATTCAGCAGACCCTGCAAAATTCAAAGGAGCAAAGAAGTATGTATAAAATATACTGCAGATAAGATTATCCTGTGTTTAATTATTAATCTCTTGAAATAGTAACCTTTTGAATTTTTTATCTAACTTACTCATCGAGTCATTTCTCTGTGATAAATCTGGTGTACACTCGCAGTGCGTGGGAATCCACGACCACCCTTAGAATGTCAGGTGTCTTTTATAAAGCCTGATCTACTGTAGTTAGGTTATGTAAGTGTATGAAATATATTTAAAGGGTTTGACTGCAAAATGAGAGAAACACCATTTTTGGCAAATTATTTTCTCCAGACATTCAAGGTTGCCTATAAATAAAACATTTTCTTTGACATCGCCTATATATTATTTTTAGCAGGCTTCGAACTATCACTAGTATAGCTATCGCTGCATTTGGGAGCCATGATGCACTCTATGCCAGCACAGTGGCGTAGTGGTCGCCTTGCACCTCCAGGGTCCGGGTTCGATTTCAGTCTCAGGGTCTGCGTGCATGGAGTTTGCACATTCTCCCCGTGCAAATGTGTGAATGTTGCCTGGATTTTTGACCACAGTCATAAAAATAGGGATAAATATAATGGAAATCAACATCGGCCTCCGCAGTCCTTAGTTAGACTACAGAGGTTCCTACTGTAAATAAATGGATGGATGGTTGGATGCATGTCATAATTCAATACAATTCACAAGATACATGATCACTTATACAGTAAATATGAGATACACGCATTGTGTGAAGGAAACTGTTATGTTCACTATGCCTGGTTATGTCCACTGTATCCTGTTCTCAAATAATGACTTCTGAACTTTATTATGATCTATACAATCATGGACGTACTGTACAGTATATGTTATGCAAAATCACACATAATTCACATAGATATAGCAAAAATAATTCTGATATTATATTGTCATTTGTGGGGTTTTTTAACCACCCTTGAGACTCAAATAAACTATGCACAAAATGTTCTCAGCTTGCAATACTCCTTACTGTACATGATTTTTCTCTAAAAAAATTCCAAAATGGAGACATCTCTCCATCAAACTTTTAATTTATATACTAAGGCTGTAGTCATGCTTTGGTTAAGTCCAAGACAAGTCCAAGACCAGGATTAGATAAGACTGAGTGAGGACAGGGCTTAAGGGATCTGAAAGGCCAACTCAAGACTAAATCCAAACAAGGCAAGACAGTTTGAAGATCCAGACTAAAAACCATCAAATCCTTTCTGAGGTTGAGCTTATTGGGTTCATTCGTGCATTTTGCCAGTTATTATGCAATGTATATATTTTTTTCTTTTTAGAATGGGGAAGTAATCATTGTGGGACTTGAGAAAGGACGCAACACCAACTTTATATTTATGAACTCTTAGTCAAGACCAAAAAATACACAACAAAACCAATGCCCAAGTACAAAAGTCCAACATTTTAGGCAATATGGAAAATGGCATAAAGAGTACTGCAGTTCTGATAATGACAACGATGATGATGATGATGATGATGATGGTGGTGGTGATTTACATTCTCATGCAATTTCCACAATTATGGCTGGTACTGAAATCCCAGAGCTACACCAGTTATAATTACATTTCTCCCTCTTCCCATTTACAGATATTTCAGTCCAAGTGAGGTTTTAATTTGCCTGAAAGTGCATTGTATGAATTAAAGAGCCTAATAAGTATTGAGTTGTCTAAAATTAGAAGTTGTATTGTCACACATTCCAGGTTTGCAAGCTATTATTAATCTGTCATACCAGTTTTCACGGAATCAGATTTTTTTCTTATTAAAAAAAAAAAAAAAAACATTTATAAAAACTCAATTTTTCCCCATGAAGACCAGCCAAATGTCTGCACAAGGCCAAAACTCAAAAGCACATACTCCTGTCTTGCAGACATTTTCCTTATAAAAAAAACATGCCCACACACTGCAACTTACTGCAGATCATGATGTATAACCTTTTTGAACTTGAATTGTGTGATTTGTAAGTGAGATATAAGCAGTTTTTGTACCTTTCATGCTGTAGACACATACGGTACATAGACAGTATTGCTTTGACAGAATGAAAAAGCTTCAATATACAGTTGAACAGTATGTTTCAACCATCTTTGTATCAGAACAAAGACGAAATTTAGGTCAAAAATTTGATTCTTAGGTGTTTCTGGAGTTTTATTGGTTTCTGATTGAATAAAGCCGCAGCTCACATGCTGTCTTGATATTGTTGTGAAATTCAGACAATACCCATAGATTGAAGGCTCTCAAAACACACAGAATGCTGCAGTTTGGAAATGTCATTATCTTTTATCTCTTAAAAGACACATCTCAGAAAATGTTGTAATTGATCTGAATGCTTTAAAAAGTTTTTCAAAAATGTAGGGCCCTAAAATGGTGTCTAATTCTAGTTTTATATTTTGGATTAAAAGTGATTTTCAGACAGCACTTGTTTTTTTTCTTGTTTTTTTTTTTTTTTCTATTAACTCTAAACTCTAATTATTATAGGAAAACTTTATAATTGCATATTTTTCTTTGCTGCTGAAACTTCCCCACTGTGAGACAAATAAAATGTATATCTTATCTTATCAGCACTGTGATTAGGCTGCAAGGTGGCGTAGTGGTTAACATTGTTGCCTTGTTCCTCCAAGGTCAGGGTTGGATTCCCACCTCGGGTCTGTCTGCATGGAGTTTGCATGTTCTCCCCGAGCTTGATGTGTTTTTTTTCCAGATGGCAGATTAGTTTAATTGCCATCCATATTTCTGAATACTGTTAATCTCACTCCAGGCTATCTACTGTATGTGTTCTGCCTCTCTCGGCATTCCTTAATTATCTAACTGTATTTTAAGAATTGGTACTTCCTAAAAGACGACAGCATTTACATGGTTTTCAAGTCACATGTCCTGAAGTATGCAGGATTGAGGAATCAAGTAGACATTATGAGGCCAACTCTGATTGAATTCCACATTCCTGTAAACTCTGGGGCTGTGAATAAATAAATCAATGCAATATAATACTTAGTCTCCATACACAGTGAACAACATATAGAACGAATACAGGAATAATCGAAATATTATGTCAATATCAACGACCTGGGAAGTGGTAAAGTCTATCATTGACTTGTTGGGTCCTAATCTTTTATGCAGTGCTGTTCTCCTCTCACTGTTTCTCCTTGGCGTCACGGTCTGTCCATGTTTGATATGCAGTCAAATGACTTTTACAATCAGTCCAGTTGAAACATTTAAGTTTCTGTGATGAATACACCTGCACTTTGGTCTCCCAATATGTAGCTTCAGTGGTTCAAATCAAATCAAAGAAAACTTTACTTTTATGGTAACTTTTCAAACAGAAGTTAACAAAGGGCTTTACAGTAAATAGTAAATCTATAAACAATAAGAATAGAATAAAACCAAACAATATAAAAATAATTGAAAATGAAATGAAATTAAGAATAAAATGAAAAATTAAAATATGATAAATAATACACATGGACATCCAGGAGAAAAGGCAGTAAAGGTAATATTTAAAAAATAAAAAAATAAAAAAATCCACTATTGATTAATAGGCAAATAAAAATGCTAGATTTTTAACAAACACTTAAAAGATTCAAGGTTATCAGCTGATCTATTATTAAAGGTTTGGTTATTACACATTCTCAGCTCAGACTCGGCAAAGGCTCAATCACCTCAATTAATTCACTTCGTCCTTGGTAATGATAAAAAAAAAAGGTGGTTAGAAGATCTAAGTGAACGAGTTACAGGACCAGGCTGCAGCGAGATACTGAGGGGCTAAGTTATTTAATTCTATATTCACAAAGGTAAGAGCCTTAAAGTTACTGTACTGTAATTCCAAAACTAACTATCCCTTTTTAGGGATTAGTTAAAGGACGATTAGCATAATTTTGAACCGTCTTTAACATTATTCTGTAATTTACTATAGACTCTGGAAGACTGACATCCAAATCTGTAATCTAATCTAGAGCTAATAAAAGCATTTTTAAGGAGTATACAAAAAAAGACTAAATTGAGTGATAATTGAGTTGAAAAACTGCTGATTTTATATACCGAACCAAATTTTATATACAAAACCAAGTTTATTACTAATGCTATTAGTAAATCTATTGGGAAGCCAAAAAGAGACTTCTGTCCTATTTTAATTTAAATGGGGAAAGTTAGAAGTTTTAAAATTGCTCCAGGTTTTTGAATCTCACATCTTGAAGTGTTACTAATCAGACCTCGTTTACACCTGATTGTTCGCTGGGAACCAATTTAATACAACTCAACTGTGCACTTGTGCTTGTAATTGTGATTTACTCACTGAAAAAGTCAGGTTACTTTATCATGTGATATTACTGTCCACCCTGTGTAGTACATCTAGTAAATATAAGAGTTATAAGATGAACAGATGTAACTTCACTTTCAGTAAAAGACAAACACAGCCTCGGACAGCATAGATATTACAGTACTGAGCAAAAGTCTTAGGAACCCTTAGCTTTTTAGTAAACATGGTTAGAGATTTTTATTTTATTTTATGAATTACTTGTATTATGAATAATTTTATTATTCAGTCAGTACAAGAGTCCAGACGTTTCTGATTATCAAATTTTTTTTTTCATGTTTCATCACAAAATTAAAGGTTACAGAAAAATATTTGTATGCCATAAAAAAGAAAGCAGCATATTATATACACTCACCTAAAGGATTATTAGGAACACCACACTAATACGGTGTTTGACCCCCTTTCGCCTTCAGAACTGCC
>JAQQZT010000002.1:25760574-25770841 GCA_030068275.1 Clarias platycephalus | reverse complement strand
CCAAGCACGGGGAGAACATGCAAACTCCATGCACACAGAGACGGGAATCGAGCCTGGCCGGGAATCGAACCCGGATGCCTGGAGGTGCAAGGCGACAGTGCTAACCACTACACCACCGTGCCGCCCACCATTATTGTCTTTTTTTTTATTATTGTTTTGTGCAGCCTGTAATTTTAGTATGCTAATTAGGCCCAACCTCCCCTCCATGGCACTTAAGATCTTATTAGAATTTTCTTCAAAACAAAAATCATGGCGGACACAGAGCTAACTTCTAAGAAAAAGAAGAAAAAAAAACGGAACAGATTTTTAACGGAATCTACCAAGAAAAATGTTCACTTGTTCGGATTTCCAACATTTTGTTTGTTTGACTGCTTGTCACGTGACCGTTTCATTTGCATATTCATTCATATTCATTAGTGCCTGCCAAAGATGCACATGTACACAGGATCAGCCTTGTCTGTGTTTAATTATTTCAATGTTTATACAACACATTATATTTGCTTTAGTGACTTAATTTATTTTTTTCCCTTCATTTTAACATTGAGAACGTTGAGAACTGGTAAGATGTACAGTATAAGAAATGCATAAAAAATACAAGGCATACCATTCCATTCAGAACAATAATGCTTGGAGAATTGAGCGCTGAAGTGATTTTGCTAGCTGTGCACATTAACCTCACTCAGTGAATGCTCTGCTCAAAGGCTAATGAGCTCCCAGTCCTAACTGTTTTTTCATTCCTGTATGGTGAGCTGCTGACTGTATACTGATTTTCAGATCCACAGATTGCAGTAACACACCTCATATGTCTCGGGTCACACCCCTGGACCACATTGCCTTTCTCTCTCTTGTATTTTCCCAATAGAACAGGTTGTGTGCAACGGGCCTGTGCATGTCAGTCCAACTAAAGGAAGGAGGTGTGACCTGTCAAGTCACATAGACCTTTATTGTCATCACAGCCATATGGAGTGTGCAGGACGCAGTAAGATAAAATAGCATGACTCCTGGTCCCAAGATGCATGTATGACATACACAGAGCTGACAGGAAATAATTAAAGTTCAACAGGAGCAAGAAGTGTGTATGGAGGGAGTATGGGAAACACTGGGGTGAGTACACACAGGGGCAGGCAGTAGAGCATGAATATTCT
Source organism: Clarias platycephalus (assembly GCA_030068275.1). Classification (NCBI taxonomy): domain Eukaryota; kingdom Metazoa; phylum Chordata; class Actinopteri; order Siluriformes; family Clariidae; genus Clarias; species Clarias platycephalus. The sequence continues at coordinate 25,769,696 of JAQQZT010000002.1, read as the reverse complement.
GATAAATATCAGAAAAAATAACACTAGAACAATATATTATAGGAACTACAATACAGGTGCAAAAACTCCAATTAAAATAGAAATTGAATATAAATAGAAAAGACTGTAGTGCTGTAATGAGTCGGTTCAATGAAAGTGTTGTCGTGCTGTAAACAGTACATTAATGCAGCCGATGAACAAAGTGACCTATCTGTCATTAATGATTTAAAGTCTGTTACTTGGATCACAGGGTGATGTGTATAGGGAGGGGCAGCACTGTGTTTTGGAGTTTGACAGCCTGGGGGTAGAAGCTGTTACCCAGTCCTTGAGCGGATGCTGCTCAGACATCTTACGGATTGCAGAAGGGCAAACAGATTGTAGTAGAGGTGAAAAGGATGGTTTATAATACTGGAGGCTTTAAGAATGCTGTATGAGTGCAAAGCATCCTGAACCGGAGGAGTAACTGTTTTTCTAATGATGCATTCATCTGTCCACACTTGTGATTGGTCTGATTGCAGTTCCTAAACCAGACAGTGCAGCAGCGGGTAAGGATGCTCTTGATAATGCCCCCTGCAGGGCATAATGGGGATAGGTGGGGGCTTGAAGGTCCTCACTTGGGTAAAGAGCTTGTGCTCGTTCCCCAGGTGATCCAGAGTGTGGATGGTGTCAGGCTCAATAATTGAAGAAGGTGAGGTCAGCGCTAATGATAAAGGGATCGTTTTTATGTCTGTCAGTCCCAGGGAAAGGGGTGCGGCCCTAGCAGTCCTAAAGGAAGGTGTGGCCTCTGTGGCTCCGACCATGAATCTAAATGTATTCCATGCGAACAACTTAATATTTAATGGTTTAAAAGCACAATAGTTAAATATTATAATTTATCATTTAAAACAGTTTGCTATAATTTTTTATACTTTACCTGGTGTCAAAAATTCCATTCGATGTCCTGCAAAATGTTTCATACTTATTTTATATTCATATTATTTTCACGTGCGATAGCTTTATGAAAAGAAAGCTATCGCACGATTTCTGTAGACTTAAAGACAATACTCTTAATAGACACTGAACTCATGATGTCACATGCACCATCAATCACGCAATGATCAATGATCACATGTTACTAAAATGTGAATAATGAAAAAAAATATCAAATTGAATCATGTGTTATTCTGTGCAGACATCTGACTTGAAGGCTACATTCTAGGCGAGAAAGAAATCGGTGTATTTTCTTGTGGTGCTTGAGGATTTTCACCTGGTTCCACAACAATCCATTTGTTACCAGTCAATAATCTGATGTTGGTGCCGACCATAACATCTTAAAATCCTGTCCGTAAACATCCACGGTGAACGGTGCAATAATAATAATAATAATAATACCATAATAATATGCAATAATATACATGATTTCACCTTTCTAGGAGAATTTTTGGAAGTGTTAAAAGTCCGTGCACACGCCTGACCTGTAGTTTGTTTCCTTTTAATAGTTTCCTTCTCAGTGGATTTTCTACTGTACCTTTTCCCTTATGATCAATAGGATTTTAGATGAAATAAGCAGCTATTGATTGCGGTGTGCAACACTGGCTCTGGATATGACTGCTGCTTGGTAACACACACACACACACACACACACATTCACAGAATAAAGCAAAAAAAATGATATGGCTAAATGTGATCCTAAGCCTTAGTGCATTCACCATGACTGTCACAGCCAAGCACACACAGAAACACAGCGAGAGAGAGAGAGAGAGAGAGAGAGAGAGAGAAGGCGGCCAAAGCCTACTTATTTCCTCTCTGATGCTGGGTGAGATGTGAAGATTGGAGATTTTATGTCTGATTAAAAAATCTCACATCAGCATTTTTCCTATTTATCGATCTCCTTCCTATACCTTTGCATATAATGGGGTGACACGGTGGCATAGTGGTTAGTATCACAGTGGCCTCCAAGGTCAAGGGTTCGATTGCCATCTCGGGTAAGTATGTTCTACCCGTGCTTCTCTGGGTGCTCCAGGTTCCTTCCACAGTTCAAAGACATGCAGGTTACGCTAATTGGCGTTCCCAAATTGCCTGTTTTGTGTGTGTGCCCTGCAACGGATTGGCACCCTGCCCAAAGTGTCCTGGAATATGCCCCAGGCCCCCTGCGATCCTGTGTACAGGATAAACGGTATTGAGAATGAATTAATCTGCATATAATGTTTTGACCACATGCCTTTCCATCATTTCGACTATCAAATACTTAACGACTTCTGTGAATCGCTTTTAAGTTACAGTATATGAAACATTTAGGACTAAACAGGTTCCTATGAATGAGAGGTTACCATAGAAATGATAACATTGACCGTGATGTGTTTTGTACCTGAAACTAGTATATCAGAGCTGCTCATGTACAACATCAACAATTATAACGATGCATTTTAGTATTTTCACTTTAGATTTCAATGCACTGTAGTATAAAAAAAATATTATGCTACAGTGTAATGCATTACTGTCATCATGATGAGTGTGAAGTGTGAAATCCACCCAGGAGTTTAGGATGATAAACACACTCTGCAATTAAAAATCATTTTCACCATTTTGATAGATTTTCTTTTTCTAATTTTCCTAATTCTTGTGACTCAAATAGTCAAAGACTAAACGAGCCTGTATGAGGCGTGATATGTGTGTGTGCTGCCGTTGCACAGAACACCTAACCTCTCGCATGTGTTTGTCTACGTAGACATGTGTGCACGTTTGTGCGCATCCAACCGCCTACAAGCACGTCTGGATCGCTGAAGCCGGTCGATTTATCATCCTCATCTCTGAACGCTCCATTTATCATCCTTAGATCGCATCCCTAGCAGACGGGAAGTGTTTATTTTCACTCATTACAGGCCCTGGTCCATGCTTCCTATGAGCTAGCTGACTAATCCCAGATCCGTTTCCCTCCAGGGCTTCTGTATTTCTGTTTAAATAGCCCATAACTGCACATTTTGCACTCCGTTATTGAATTTCAGACCCTTCTGTTTTGACATCTTCGATTAGCGGCTGGAAAAAAAAAAGTAAACAGCTAATATTGTAAGGTCAGTTAAGGGGTTTAAAATGAATTTGACTCAATGCATGTTGACAGGGACGTGAGAGAAGGGGAGAGCTGGAATTTTAAGCAGGATACCTGTGCGGTGAGATGTGACGGCACACTAGAATGACGGTGAAATCAGTTTTTAAACTCCTCTCACTTGAATACGTCGGTCTTAGAGACATCCCATAAGGATGAAATAATAAATCAGACATTTTACAAAAGTTTGCTCGAGCAAAGCAATCACTTCCCAGGTGTACAGTTATTAATTACACTAACTGTCGGTCGCAGCATGGGCAGTGTGTCCAGTCTGCTGTCCTGAAGAGAGAGCAACTGCCTGCCAAAATACGGTACACATCCAAAACCAGCACTTTCAGCAAGGAAACACATGTGATACCGTCATATCATCTTAAAAAACACTGTCTCCTTAATCATTTCTCCTAGTCATTCTAAATTGCTTCTTAACCGTTCTTTTACTTGCGACTACAAAGTTACTAACACAAAGTTAAATCCCAAATCCCTCTACAACCCCTGATCAAGTGCACAGGGAGTGTGCGACAATTGGTTGTGCATCCTAGCCGACTAGCTTTCCATGTAATGCTAATTGGGATTCAACCCTGGAACCCGGAGGTTAACGGAAAAATCACAAGAAACTTGTGAGATTTACAGACTGTCCACCACCTCTTTGTTTTATTTCCCACACCTTTTGGCTGCATATTTCTAAAAATCTAAAACCACTTTTCGCCCTGTTAATTACACTAACTGTCACCAGCTCTGCAAGTCACGATTAATTATTCGCTCCAAGGAGGGATATATTTTGGTGGAGCAAAATAACTGGGTTAATAAAGAAACAAATCATAATCTATTGATTATAAATCGTGTTTGAGGAACCGTTGTATAAAAGCAATATCGCACGTGAGGTCATGCTGTTGTGCAAAGACAATGCATCACAGTCAGGCTGATATTCATCGTAACAGCACAATACACATAATTATAATAATATTATGATATTAGATATTAGATATTATATATATATAAGATATTGATTAATTCTAATAATATGTTCCAATGGTGGAATGCTGTCTCTAATATACAAACACACCAACTATTTAAAATTCTTAATTGTACATTTGTAGCCTGTTTCTGTATTTGTTAAACTAAATACTTTGTTATTTCAAAACTGCTCCAGAACACTCAACACCTACTTCATGCATTCTTTTTTCTTGATGTACAGTATGTTAATATACCTGTAATAAACCTGTAATAAATGATCTATTATACCATAGAACAGATATGCATGGTATGCTTTAGTACATAATGTTTATAATGGGAAAAAAAAATTGTAAACATCATTTAATATCTCAATAATTTTTTTCGGTATAGCTCCTGAGACATGTTAAGAGATTATAAAGATATTAAGATTTCTTAAGATACAAAACTGACTCCAAATAAATTCTTGTTAATTAATTAATTGATGATCAACAGAATATTGATCATCAGTCAATTAATGTACAAGAATTTCTTTTGACTTTTGAAAAAGTCAAGCCGTGACTTTTGATTGTGCAGAATAACAGAACACAGTTATAAGAGTAAAAACTACCTCTAGGAGGTACCTCTATATAATCCCCTGCTACACTAATGCACTTATTCCAGCATTTCACTAGTGCTTGAATGCCATCAAAGTAGAAAGTTTTCTCAATATGCCGGAGCCATGATCGGACTGCCTGCTGCACGTCTGAAACGATGGCCTCCCAGGATCTTCTTTAACAGCTCAAACATGAAAATGGAGCGATGTCAGGACCATACAGGGCTCTCAGCCAAGCTTGTGGAATGTGCAAGTGGTGTTGGTGAACGATTGTGTTTACAGTTCCCATAGACAGATGCATCTCCTCAACAAGATGGCAACAAGTTATACTGTACGTCGATTTTTAAGGATCACTTGCTGAATGCTCACGGGAACGAGTGCAGTGGGCTGCAAGTCACCTCAGACGAGAACATACAGCCTTCACATTTTTCACATTTACTGTGGCTAAGAATCTCATAATTATTAAAGGATTAAAGACTTCTGTAAATGTCAATCAGTTTTATGCCTTCATTCACCAGAATTTTTATCACGGATTGACTTGAACGCCCCTTGCTTATTTCATTTACTGGACTGTGGCTTTTGGCTGGTTTTTTTTTTTCATGTCCACCTGTTAAAGTAGCCACATTATTAGGTAATCGATAATATATATGACCCTTTCGTTTAATAAACTGGATGCTCTGCAGGGTTTTTCCATAACAAAAGATATACAGATGTTTTCCAGTTTGGTCTTGATGGCTGGTCATAATGTTAGATCAAATACTAAAATCAAATAAACTATGAAAGCACACACACACACACACACAAACTCCAAAATCGACAAGCATGCTGAATATGATTGATGGAAACTTCTTTCATTCATAACATAAAAATACACATACAATACATTAAACTTATGATGATGATGATGATGATGATAACATTACAGAAATGTGAATACTCTGTGTAAACATCTGACATGACTGTTACTGATATAGGCTACATTCTGGGCGATACAGAAATCTGTGTATTTTCTTGTGGTGCTGTTTCACCTGGTTCCACAATAATCCATTTGTTACCAGTCAATAATCCGATGTTGGTGCAGACCATAAAATCTCACACTTTATGCGTATTTTTATCTTGAACTCTCTTCAAATCTAATATTAAACACCTGTCTAGAATGAAAAGTGCACAAACAGAAGTGGAAAAATAAAAACAAGTAGAAAAGGCAAGCATAACTGGCTGATTTGCATTTAAGGTGTTTACAGTGTTTGGAATCTTTGACAGTTTTACAGTTACTACCAAGTGTGTCTGATGTTTGTGTCATTTCAGCCTGGGCTAAACGTGGTCAGGCTGTATGTTTTAGTCCATATCATTTCAGAAATATACTCTTAAAAAGGAGTAAATGTAGGTGCTCTCTGGCAGTCAGATTCAGAGAAGTCCTTTTCCATCATGTGGGCCAGCGGGAATTGTTGGCCAGCCCTTGGCCATCATTTATTTGCTATAGAGAATCTAGTATCTAGTCAACTATTACACCAGTCTTCAACAACCTGCTCAAAACTCAAATGTAATGCATGTCCGTCAACAACACCAAGTAGGGTTATTTTTTTCCATGAAAAAAAAAAAAAAAAAAAACACTCGTCCAATGAATGTGATCAACTTTTTATTAAAGTGTCAACTACAAGATTTTACTTAATATCAGTAAACATACTCCTAAGTGGCTGATGTGCATTTTCACGACAATGATGTTTACAACGTTCTTTTCGAAATGCATTTAGTACAGTACAGTCCAATAAGGCCAGGTTATTCAGATGATTATATAACGTTTTTGAATGCACGGCTTTTGAAACCTCTGCTAATTACTGAGATTTCAATGCCCCATCCATTTTGAGAAATTGTGTATGTGTTTTGTTTATCTTCATTTTATTTATGACATAATAACTGATGACATCGTGCAATTAATTGTTTCACCTGACATCTAAGCAATTTTAAATTGACCTGTTATTTTATTAGACAGTACTGTGTAATACTCAATCTTGAGCCCTTCCCCCCCCCCCCCCCACACACACACACTTTTCTTTATATTTTTCTTACTAAGAGACAGCCTTTCTTGTATTTTTTTTTTCAAAGTACCCTTGATGAATAGCTCTCCAGTCCCCAGACCATGTTGACTTCCACTTACAATTCAAATACAGATAGAAATAGTAGCATGTCAGTGCTGTCAGGTTCACCTGCTATGACCCCTGTATAAATGTTGTGGTGAGACATTCAACTTGTAAGATTCTTGTCAATGTTACAGAAATAACTTACATTTATAAATGTGTATCTTTTTTATGATTTAAAAAAAAATTCAGCTATCTAGTTATCCAGCGATTTTATATTTGCAAGCATGAACAGCTTTGTTAGCTTTCCAGACTGGCAGAATGAAACATCACTGCTGTAGTTATGTGTAATTTATGTGTTCATAATATATTATAGTGTACATTAGCCTGCCTGTAAGACTTTGTGCTTTAATTTACATTTTAAATAAAAATGCATGCCATTAAGAAATAATTGATATTGTCCTGAAAACAACAATATATCTCATACAGTATATTCATCAATCAATTCAGATCTAGTTTTTGCAAACTACAGAATGCATCGCTGAAGCGGTCGATTCTTTGTCAAGTAGCTATAGGGCTATATTTATTTAAAAAATAAATACAAATACTTTTCAGGTTTTGGAATCTTCCTTATTTTTTGTATTTTTAGATTTACAGCAGCAATTTTAATTTATATTTCATTTCACTCTGCAAGGCCCCCTCAATCTCTCTGTAATTTAGCTTCATAAGGAGTCAGAACAGCTCCATGTTGTTCCTAATTATATTATGCATCCACACTTTTGCATCTGCTAGAGGATGTTTATAGAATCTCTTAAAATCCAAATAAGAAATGGGTCACTTTTATTAGATTCACTTATAGGAGTTGGTTTGACAGTCTTTCAGACACAGACATTGCTAAAAATTAAAATAAAGAAACTAAAATAAAGAAAGACTAAAATACTTGCATAACATTACGGCGGTATAGTGGTTCGCACTGTCACCTTGCACCTCCACGGCTGGGTTGCTTTCCCGCCTTGGAAGCTTGCATGTTCTTGGGAGCTTCCATGTTCTTTCCGTGCTTGGAGGGTTTCCTCAGGGTACTCCGGTTTTCTTCCCCAGTCCAAAGAGAAGCAGATTAGAGGTGGGGTACACCTTGGATGGGGTTCCAGTTCATTGCAGGACACATGAGTACACACACACTCACTTTGGAAATGCTGACTCTGCATGTCTTTTACTGTAATTGTGGGAGAAAACCAGAGCCCAGAGGAAACCAATCATAGAAAGGAAAGGCAGGACATTTTAGACAGGACTTTTTTTTCCCCAAAACCTTTCATAACTAACATACTGTACTATTTAAACTGTTTTATAAATTAATGAGTAACCTGACCCATTTGTTATTCCCTTTACAATTACTTTGTTATTTGGAGCTTGTTTGAAGTATTATGTCATAAAAGAGACAACGGCCAGTAATTTCTGTTCTAAATTTGCTCACTTCTTCACACTGCCACCATTGCTTTTTTTTATCCTATTAGCTGCACAAATACAAATAAGTCAAACTGCATTTAAAAATCTGTTCATGTATTTTAGTTTTTATAGAACCAATAAGTTAACTTAACAGTTAATATATTATTTGTATAGCATCGATGTGCACATTTACTTACCCACTCGTTCACTCTCTCGTCGTCTATACTGCTTAATCCTATATACAGGCTCGTGGGGGGCCTTGAGCCTATCCCAGGAGACTTAGGGCACAAGGCGGGGTACACCCTGGAAAGGGTGCTAATCCATTGCAGGGCACACACAAACAAACACTCACACACTTATTCACACTCTACAGGCAATTTGTGAATGCCAATTAGTCTAATCTGCATGTCTTTGGACTGTGGGAGAAAGCTGTCAGTCGATAGATTAACTATTAACCTGTGAGACTTTTCTCTAGACTCAGACTGAGTGGAGCCAAAGAAGCACTACTTGCAACACTTTGGTAAAGCTCTTAGAATTTTGATTTTTGGGAAACACTTATATGTAATATACAGTACGTATGTCCTTTTTTGAGTTGTTGATTAGGTATTGTTAGTTCCGGCCCACTTACTGTACATTATAGTAGCTATAAACTCATTTCACCAGTCAATGTTTTTTTGCCTCTCTTGATGGTAAAAAGATAAAAATCATGATAGATATACTGTATACATCCTCTGATTTGATCATATCATATAATTTTTATGCTTTCGCATGATTCATTTATGCTGTAGTCTTTATTGCATTAAAAGTGAATCTAGCACAAAACATCTGGCCAATAACACTGCAGCTGCTGTGTATATTTCTCAGAAATTATACTCCCAAAATTTTTCCATAGGTGCATGTGTGTGCATGTGTGCGTGTGCGTGCGTGCGTGCGTGCGTGTGTGTGTGTGTGTGTGTGTGTGTGTGTGTGTGTGTGTGTGTGTGTGTGTGTGTGT
>JAQQZT010000002.1:25744954-25755294 GCA_030068275.1 Clarias platycephalus | reverse complement strand
GTCCAAGGGTGGGTGGTTGGATGGATGGATGTGTTGATTGGGAGGGTGGGTCCAAGGGTGGGTGGTTGGATGGATGGATGTGTTGATTGGGAGGGTGGGTCCAAGGGTGGGTGGTTGGATGGATGGGTGGATGGGTGGGTGGGTGGGTTTGTGTGTGAGGATGGGTAAATGGGTCAGTGAATGTATGGATGGGTGGGTGGGTTGATTCGGAGAGTGGGTGTAAAGGATGGATGGATGGATTTTTTTATCTGAGCTCTTTCAATAAGGCAGTAACCCTCAATTGCTCAGAAATAAGATAAATGTTAGTCAGGCTGTATAGTGGTATCTGGAAAATGCCATAATGTAAATGTAATGTGAATGTAAACTGTGACACTAACCTGCAATTAGGAAAACAAACCCACCTTTTTTTATACAGTACCTGGAACGTTGAGGCATAAAAGAAAATGCCACGTATATAAGTCCAGGCATTTTTCTGAACCTGACAAAGCCTGACAACACGGCAAATTGCCAGTTAACATGAGAAATAGGTGAGACTGCGCACAAGACAGCGTGGTGTGACCCATTTCTAATTTCTATTTCAGCTCCTTTATTCTGTTGGCAGTCAAATCATCCATAATGAAATTTCCTCCGCGCAAACGTCATTAAGACTCTTCACACATAACCTGTTGGAATAAGGCTGCCACTCATGACTGCACCTCTCACGTGGGAAATAATGAGCATCACCGTCACGGTACATTTTCACAATCATTCTACTCATAAATTATAGCCTACTCACCTGATGCCAGAAAGTCTTTGGCTCACTATCCAGCATATCTAAATGTGTTAGCACTTCCTGAATCAACACTCAATGGCCAGATCAGGGTAAAGAATGCTTTTTTTTCCTATTTGTATAATTACAGCGCATTCAGTGCGAAGCTTGAAGTCAGGGGACTGATTAGAAGGGAGTGCCAGCTGCCAGCTGCTCTTTTACAGCTGATTACTACACTATCGAGGGAATCTAAGCAGAGGAAACGTTAATTTTAGAAGTTGGAATGAGCTCACATGCGAGAACGGCCTTGGAGTCCAGATTAATTGCTGGGTGTCATAACTAATGATGGGCATTATGACTCACTTTGCTGATTTGATTTATTCATACAAATGCATTGTAAATCCAGATATGTGACTCAATTTGAGAACGTGGCATGATGCAGTTTTGCTCTGAAGTGCCACCACTGTCGTAATCAGATTTATCAGTATAGGCAGCGCTGATATAGCTCCCCAGATCATTTATAAGCATAAAATACCTATGACGCCATTAACCACTATAATATGGCTTGCTACAATTGTGACTCACAATAATTTCATACCATTACTTTGGAAGAAAAAAAGAATATAAAAAGAATAAGTTTGATTCCAGGAAGCATTTTATCTTTAGATGACAATTGTAACGTCAAGAATATCCATATTTATCCATATGAAAATTTATTTTTTTTGAAGGAAGAATATTTGAAATGGGCAACATTTAATGTTACAGACTCAACTCAGCTCACCAAACCAGGACACACACACACTCACACACAGATGCATGCATGCACACACATACACGCAGCAGCATGATGTGTCTGAGTGCTCTCTCTGGTTTATTCACAGAAAAAGTTATATATAAGCACTAATTAATTTCTTGTTTCTACAACGTCAAAGGCATTCGAATGTGGTATAGAAGTAAAAAGGTTCAGCGGAAACAAAAGGGTTCCAGGAAGTCATAGGAAGTATTACCATATAAGGAATGGGAGCGCAACAAAGGGTTGCTTTATAGACATATGGCAATGGACAAAGAGAACTGTTAAAGACAGATTGCATGTGATAGAGACATAATAGAGGTGTGGTGTTTGCTTTGTATTGAACATTTTTAATAAGAAAGGGTGACTTAGTGGATAGCACTGTCGGCTTGCACCTCTAGTGTCACGGGTTTGATTCTCGTCTCTGTGTGCATAGAGCTTGCATGTTTTCCCCGTGCTTGGTGGGTTTCCTCCAGGTTCTCCGGATTCCTTCCAAAGAGATGCAGATTAGGCTAATTTGCGTTCCCAAATTGCCCGTAGTGTGTGAATGAGGTGTGTGTGCACATCCTGCAATGGGTTAGCTCCCTGGCCAAGGTGTACCTCGCCTCATGCACTATGGGATAGCCTCCACACCCCCCGGGACACTGAATACAGGAGTAAGTGGAATAGATGATGAGTGAGTGAGATCAGGTTTTCACATTTTTTGTTTTAGTGGTATTTTGTTTTTATGTTATTTTATTTTTCCTAATTCTTCATTATTATTATTATTATTATTATTATTATTATTTGCATTATGATTTTTATGATCTCTAGTACTACAGTAGCTCATTTACAAGCAACATTTATTAAAGCATTAAAACATACAACAGTTATGACAGTGAATGTTTACAGAACCAGAGAAACATTATACATTTTAATGAATATTAATAATAAGGCCCTCTAATCATGATATTTTTTTATTTTTTTATTTTATTTTATTTTAAGGAACTGTTTAAATGGCCCAGTTAGACAGTCAAATTGAATAATCCAAATCTTAATAACTAAAAAACAAGTAACCTTTAAATAATGTTAACTTGCCTTTAAAGTTCTGTCAGTGAAAAGTTCAGGAATGATAATAAATAGTCAGAACGTTTCTGTAGACATTTTTAAAAATGACCTTAAAACCGTGGAATTGTTAGATTATATTCAAAGGGAATTACTATTGATTTTTATTTCTTCCTGATATGGGGTGATATCCCGATCATGATGCATCATTTTTGAAACATTTACACCTTGCTGTTCATTTACCAGCAGTCTCACACTGTAATTTAGAGAAAATCATCATCCAAAACAACAAACAGACCTGCTACCTTTCTGAGTAACATAGCTCCTCTGAAATAAACCAGGCCTTTTTATCCAGCTACTGATTAGACTGCTTTCTTCCCTTTTTTTTTAAATAAAGGTTGTTAAGCACAGCCATGCATCTTATTCTCTCTCTTAAATTGGACCGACGTCAGGGCCAGCATTGGATTAATGGTCATCCCTCGCTCCTCGCATTTCTTTGTGCGAGCCTTATGTTCACCCGTAGGCTAATGCAAATTAATGTCCACTCTTCCAGAAAACGAAAGAGAGTCACAGAGCGCAAACAGTTCATTAGCCGTCCCCACTCGCCCTGATGGAAATAAAACGCGCCTCTCTTGTGCACAGATTGCATGGTGGATGGCGGTCGTCAGCATTGCGCCTGGTGATTTATTTGCAGAGGAGGAAAGTGTCGACCCATAAGCCCTATGAGACGCACACACACTTATGAGGCGTATTTGGGCAGAAAGTGATGACGGGGTGAAATTCTGAAGTGTAGCCCTGTAGGTGTGATTACAGAAGGTCACAATGATTGTGTTTTGTATTGTCAAAAAAAAAATAAATCTTAACATCTGCAGAACATCCACATCGAAATGTCAGAATTATTATTATTATTATTCCTTTTTTTTTTTTTTTTTTTTTTTACTCAGATGAAATTACTTGCTTTGGTTATTCTGGTCTGTCTCTGGATCATTATTAGCACATAGAGAGAGACACGATTACACGACAAAAGCACTGTAGGATCATAATGATCAAAACCGAATCCTTTTAACAAAAGCCATGCTCACAAAGCCACTTTACAGAACTCTGGATGTAGATTCAGGTCCCATAACAGTAGCAATGAATAACTGCCTAAGACGACAAAAGGAGGAAAGGCTAAGAGGAACCAGCCACAAATAGAAGCCATGCTCTTCTGGGTGACACTGAATAATGGGATTGCAATCATTACCGTATACAGGAGGAGAAGAAGAATAAAGGCAAATGGTGCCTTTATCTCGAAAGGGCATTCAGTGTTATGACTTCAGGTTCAAATGTACAGTATTCGGGTGAAATTATCTATTAAAGCGAGGGGGGGAGAGGAGCACAATCTGTTTTTGAGTCTAAAGTATTTTGGGTATTCATGTGGAACCATCTGGAGCCGCAGAAGATGAGTCACAGAAGTGCAGAAAGAAGAGCATTAGGATGACAGATTCCCAGAAAATCGCATCCCTGGGCATACCTGAATGGGTTTTCAGATAGACATAATTCACATAAGAAATGCATTTAAAACAGGTTTATACTGTATGTGTTTGCCGAAGCTATTTTAATAGTTCTAGGACATACTCTACTTTCCGAGCCATTCGACATTGAAAACCTTTCCTGAGATATTGTATTACTTTAAAATGATCCACGACCTCCATCAGGAAATCCAGTCTAATGTACAAATTGTAATTTCCAAGTTTAAAGGTCGCACATATTTCTATTTCTTTATAAGTAATAGTAAGTCTCTGTTAATGCTTCAGCTAAAGGGATCACTGTCGTCAGCATCGGTGGCATCACCCACCGGCCATCGTTGTCACACTTTTCTTTTATCTGCAACTCCTCCTAAAACAATTTATGATAATTTAACCAAACCTTGACAGAACCTTTACTAGGAAGTGTAGGTGTGCACTAGCCATTACATTTTCTAATAAATTAGATTTATTTTTGTTAAATAAATAATTTTACAAAAGCAGGGATGTTGTGGAGATGACGCATGTTTTTAAAAGCAACGTGCCTTTTTATTGTTTATGTAAATGAGCTATGCTGGGCCCCGCCTTGTCAAAGAACATCAGAGCTGAATCAACAAGCTGGTGGAGGGTATCTTCTTATATGAGGTCACAATAGGGGATATATTTGGCTTGTTTAAACATCAGGCAATGGAAAAATGGACAAAAAGAGCAGTATGTTTTTTTTGTTTTTTTTTTTTTATTCTCATGTTTGTTGTTGTTGTGTGTGCACTCTGGAGACTCATCTGAATGCCTGAAAATCACTAAAAAGTCAATTTTGCTAGATACTTTCCCTTAAATTTCAGTGTAAATTGTACATTTAACTAATATCAGAAGAGAGGGAGTGTTGTTGAAACAGTCATAGGCATGACAGCCGTGTTGATATTCATCATGACCTCATGTGCGATATTGCTTTTATCTTTTATTTTTTAGTGTTTTACTGTATAGACCAGTTCCAAATCGAATTACAGCGGTATCTGAGCATACAAATTTCGTATGTTCTTATGGTAAAATTTCATATTGCAAAACACATTTTCCCATAGGAAATAATGTAAATAAGATCATTCGTTCCAACAATTTCCAACACTATTATAATATTTTTTGGGGATATAAAAACAATTAAAACATTTAGAAAATACATGAGAATGAAGTAAACAAAAAAAAAACTCACTTATTAAACCTCACTTAACCTTAATGTATGATTCCTCTTGGCACCGGCTGCTTTAAAAATGAAACAGAAAGTCGCTCTCTTTTATTCTTCCCTGCTTGATAACATTCTGCAGATCCATGGTGTTATGTTTTCACTAAAACTTGCACAAAATGCACAAAAAAAAAAAAAAAATCACAGATTTACACTAATTTACTGTAAATTACTCCAATTTATAGAAAATTATTCTAATCTATTGTAAACATGGTTTTAAAACTCGGTTATGAAGTTATTTAATTTGGAGGAACTCCGATACAGACTGATTAGTTTGGTTACTCACACTGTGTGGAATTCAGGTTACAGATGGAGTGGAGCCCACACTCTCTCCTCACACTTAGGCACTTGCAATTAATCATGCAGACACACTTGATCTTTCACGTGAGCCAGAACACAACATGGTTTGTTAGCAGCTGTTTGTGAGTAGGATTTGCACACATTAATACTGCGTTTTATATCCATTCAGACGCCACGGACTTGGCCACTGCTGTGAAGCTGAATTTAATTTACATGCAAATGACTGTTTCGCCTCGGATGGCAGTCAGAAATTACAAAAGGTGCTTCGTGTCCTGAATTAAGCAAACCTACCTACAGGGATTTCTGCTACACACCTAACTTCCTTATGGAGCAGAAAACTGTAAAAAGAAATCAGACTTAGGCTCAGTTTCAGTATCATAGAAGCACTTTAAAGGCACAAGGCGATCATAACAAAATAATGGTGTCACGTAGGATAAATGTAGGCCAGACAGCAGAAAATGATGGCTTAAATATGGTTGAGTTGAGGCATATTAGGGCAGTTATGGCATTGGCAAGCATCCGGGTCAAAATGTTAAGCTGTTTTTAATGGTATTTGGAATATGGGCCAAACAGGACCAAATGTATCACTGCTTGTGCATCATTTCAGTTTTGGCCAGAAAGTGACTCAGCTGTAAATGCTCAGTGAAGTTCTCATCAAGGCTCTGTTTCGGCTGTGTTCTGGCAGTCTGATTCAGACAAGTTCATTACTGTTATTTCATGATGATATGTGAGTCAGATAAATTGGTAAGTATAGGTCATTATTAAGCCATCAGGGAAAATGTTAAGGGTTAAAATGAATATGACAAAATAAAGCAAAAACAAGCAAGCAAGGAAACAAATAAACAGACACACGAACGAGATAAAGACTATTATTGAACTGTAACCCATTTGGGTAAGTTCTTGCCCGCTGGCACACATGGCACACATGGGTCAATTCAGCTTCATATCTGTCAATTCATTTATTGCCACACTGACTCCAAAATATTTTTTTACTTACATTTTACTTTATATATGTTTACATTTATGATGATAAAACCTCACAGTTCTTTTACAATCCTACAGGTGATGTGCTCTAAACAATTCATATGTTGACAAGCAGCACAGCATCCTGTGTGGTAGAAGCTAATTATGTGCTAAGTTTGTTTAGAATTGTGAAAACAAACAAACAAACAAAATTATTATTATTGTTGTTGTTGTTGTTGTAGTTTTATTATTATTATTATTATTATTATAAATTGAATCGGCATCGAAGTGTATTATGATAATATTGTTTCAGGTGGTCCATGGTGATTCCCATCCCTAAAACTCATTTACATTTTATATCTTTAGGAGCTTTTAGAGCTACTATTAATTGCTTGTTTTTTTCTGAATTTGGTAACCATGACGCACTTTAACATTTATGAAAATAATATTTATTGAAGGAAATTAGGCGAATAGATAATGCCATAACCCTCACCAGACACGCAATCTCTTTGGTTACAAGATACATTGGATACATGTGTGTGCAGGAAGCTTTTGCGTTTGATATTCCTGGTTACAGTATGTCTCCTACACTCTGTTCTCCAGTCAGGATTTCTGAACTATATTATAAATTTATAGGACCACAGATGCATATTTAATTGGTTGATGCCAGATTGGATCTTATACAACACATCCCTGTACTATGATGAGGTTCTGTTGTCAAAAGGGTGTAACTGAAATGAATAGAGGGAAGAGGCTGGTGTGACACTTACCGAAGTTTCTTATCTTTAACTAACTTTATAGTTAAAAGGTTTTGTGTGCAACAAAACTCATCACTTTTTTGCTTATTCTAAACCAAAGCATAATTTAATTCATTATTTTTTTCAATAAAATTCAACCAACATCGGTATAGACCATAAATTGTATCGGCATATGTACATGTGCAAAAACACAATTAGAGATTGATTTATCCATTGGGGCAAAACTTTATTAGGTGGAGTTATAGCATTTTGCAAAATTATCCAAATTTCAAACTGAAACTAATTTTACATTTTTATTTTTACATTAGTGCTTTTTAATACATTTGTGACTCAAAAAGAAACAATACACAAAATATTTTCTAAGAGCTTCCTTCTTTTGAAAATATTTTCAAGCATTTGAAACTGACAAAATCTCATTTTGCTGTCAAATTGTTCAAATATACTGCACATGAAAACATCAGGGCTATTCAGCTGGAGTCCCACATTCCTTTAAAATGAAAAATGTAAATACTAAACATTTGACCTTGTACCATAAAAACTCAAATCATCTAACCCTCCATTTAGAGAAATGAGTTCTGAAATGTCCTGCTGTCGACAGCCAATTATAGAAAAGCTCGACTGATGACAAAAATGCCTATTAGTTTATGTTACTGTAGTGAACTTTTAATTTTAAAACAGTGAATCGAAGCAATCTGGATAGCAAAAGGTCACTCTCAACATTTTGATAACAAAACTCTCTAGTTCAACACTGAGGGTACTGGAAAATATCTGTTCACTGAAACAGCAGAACGGAAAGCTAACCCGATTTCTCTAATAAAGAATTATAAATGCAAACGTAGTTTAAGAATGAACAAAATATTTAGAATGGATATGACATAATTGTACTGTATGCATAGACTACAAACATGTATTTATTTTAACGTAGCAGAGATGCAAGAAATTTTTTTTTAATGACTTTACTTTTGTAAACATCGGATGGCAAAGCCGCATTTGAGGCTTTAATAAAAACCAACTGAGGCCTCCGAGTGGCGCAGTGGTAAAGTGCTCGCCCTATCATCTGGAGATCGCTGGTTCGGTTCCCGGGTGATGCTGTAACCTCTCACAGCCGGAGGTCTCGAGAGAGCTGATTGGCCGAGCTCTCTCAGCGAGGAGGGATGAGAGGTACTTAGTGCTCCCACATTAATCATGGCTCTACAGCCAATCAGGTGCGTGAGTGAACAGTTCGAAAAGATGCGGTCGGCTGGTGTCAAGCGGTTCGGAGGAAACACGTGATAGTCTCCCGGCTGAATGGCAGTAGTAGCCTTAATGTGGGAGCCCCCTAGTGACGGGGAGGAATTGGACACAACTAAATTAGGGAGAAAATCGGGAGGAAAAACAAAACAAAACTGTAAGGTCAAGTAATACAAGAACAAAATCTGAGTCAACAAACAGGCTAGGGTCGGGCAACTTCAGAAGGGCTATGCAGAACTCAAAGTGCAATAAATGGATCATAAACAGAAAAGTCAAACAATATAGAGTGTTTAAATTTATAATCACATTGGTGGGTTGTTTTAAGTTTACACACAATTAATGCGAAAGATGATAGCATATTGAAAATATTTGATCCATATTCCATGTACCTTTTGATGCCAAGAAAATGTACAATACAGGTGAGTCAAAAATTATCCGCACTCTGGCTGTAGAAATCATTGTAGTTAACTTAAATACTTTTCAATCCCTCTGTCAACAAACTTTCATATTCCATCATTAAATCATGTTTTTGACTGAACTTCCAGCCACCAATGGCCTGCTGTCTCCACTTCTTCATCAGAATTGAATCTTTGTCCTCGTACGGCTGTTTTCAGGGGACCAAAAGGTGAAAGTCCGATAGAACAAGATCAGGGCTATTTCTTATTAGACCCCTAAATGCAGACGATCTAGATGAAGTGACTAACAGCATGGGCGCTATTTTTACCAGTACATTAGACACTGTTGCTCCCATCAGAGATGGGTCAGAGATAAAACACTTGCATCATGGTACAATAGTCATACTCACGCCCCAAAGAGAGCAACCTGTAATCTTCGAGCGAAAGTGGAGAAAAACTAAATTAGAAGTTTTTCGAATTGAGTATAAAGATAGTACAGTACTGTATGTGCAGCTATAGACAGGCTCTAAAAGCTGCTAGGGCCGAGCATCTGAGCCGTCTGATAGCAAGAAACCAAAACAATCCCAGGTTCTTGTTTAGTACAGTGGCTCGCCTAACAAAACCTATGATGCCTGCAGAGAGTATCCCATCACAGTTTAGAAGTGAAGACTTTATGGACTTCTTCAATGAAAAAAATCGATAGAATTAGGAAGAAAATAAAAGTTCAACCTCTAACAGCATCTCATAATCCAGTCTAGCCTAAAGCTTCACATTTAGATTTTCAGTGCTTTACAGGTATAGGACAGGAAGAGCTGTATAAACTTATAACCTCGGCTAAATCAACAAGATCCAATCCCAACCAGATTTTTAAAAGAAGTGATCCATATGTTTGGAGAGCCACTTCTAAACATTATTAATTCTTCATTATATCTAGATCACATCCCTAAACCTTTCAAGGTGGTAGTTATTAAGCCTCTTCTTAAAAAATCAAATTTAGACCTGAATGAAATAACAAATTACAGACCGATTTCAAACCTTCCGTTTATATCAAAATTATTACAAAAGGTAGTATCAGCTCAAATATTACATTCTTGCAGGAAAACAATATCCTCAAAGTATTTCAGTCAAGTTTCAAGCCCTATCATAGTACAGAAACTGCACTAGTTAAAATTGCAAATGACTTGTTTTTAGCTTCAGACCAAGGCTGCATCTCAATACTAGTCTTACTTTATCTTAGTGCTGCATTCGACACTATACAGTAGATCATAATATTCTCATAGATCACTTACAAAATCACATACAGTGGCTTGCAAAAGTATTCGGCCCCCTTGAACTTTTCCACATTTTGTCACATTACAGCCACAAACATG
>JAQQZT010000002.1:25679217-25697318 GCA_030068275.1 Clarias platycephalus | reverse complement strand
TCATCAATATTAAAACAATAAAAGGCTTGAACTACTTCAGTTGTGTGTAATGAATCTAAAATATATGAAAGTCTAATATTTATCAGTATATTACAGAAAATAATGAACTTTAATTCTAATCGCTAATTTTTTGAGAAGGACCTGTATGTGTGTACATACAGTATATATATATATATATATATAAACAGCAGCTCTGAAAGTATTTACAGATGCAGGGCAAATAAGGATCGTTTTAATGAGCTTGATCTAATACAAGTATCATTAATGTGAAACACTTTGCACAGGGATGTATATGACAGACCTTTTACAAAAACTTGTTTAAAAACAATGTTTAAATATGAAGAAGAAAAGCCTTAATTTTAAACATATACAGTACAATATGTTAAACCATGTTAAATTTGTTTTCCGTCACATATCCCAGCTTGTTTTTCAGTTTAGGATCAGAGCACAGGGTCAGCCTTGAAAAAGCACCCCTGGTACTGAGAGGGAGCGCGCACACACACACACACACACACACACACACACACACACACACACTGCCCCCATCAACCTTCAGAGCTGTCAGAGCATTAACCGTTGAGCCGCTTCTGCTTTGACAGTCGATACGGTGACGTTTTTTATGTGTATATGTTTATGTAAAAATTGGTTAAGGAGCGTCCAGTGTCAGAGCTTTACTCCAGTCACAGCTACAGCTGCAAATGTAAGTTTTTAGACAAAGAAAAGTAGAACATCTGAAAAGATTTTGTTTAAATCTGAAAAGTTTTTCTCTGTAATAATAATAATTTTAAGACAAGGTTTTTTTTTTTTTTTTTTTTTTTATTCTTTCACATCACTTAGAATGAATGTAAGAATATGAAATATGCCTTGTTCTATAATAAATAAATTGTAACTCTTTGGGACATTGTTATTGAAAGTTATGTTTCGGTGTGACAACTGCACCCCTGCATCACCACCGTTCCTGCTTACACCTCATCCCTGACAGGTCTTTTGGCTTTGTGTGTTTAACACATCTGTAACCGGTGGTGTTTGTTTGTAACCCTACAGATTTCTGCTAGAGTCGTTAGAGGATCTGGATACGAGTTTGAGGAAGCTGAACTCGAGGCTGTTTGTGGTGCGAGGGCAGCCCACCGATGTGTTTCCCAGACTGTTCAAGGTCAGTTTGTTCACTTTACTCTGGATGCTCTCTGCTGTAAGCACTTGTAGTAACAGGTTTATTTACAATGAGGGTTTTGGTGCAGAAAACATAAAACACATTCACGGTGGATAAGAGTTCACTGCAGTTAGTTCTTGCTAATAATTATTTTTGTTGTAACATTTCTTTTGTTACTGCATTTTGTTTTCCCTTTTTCCCCTTTAATTTTTATACTTGTTCTTGCAGTTTTAACTTTAGTTCATGCAATTCTTTTTTTGTTGTTGTTGTCACAGTTCTTTTTCTGCATTTGCAACTTTATTTTTCGCATTTGCAACTTTATTTTTTGAAAATCTGACTTTTGTTATTACAGTTCTCACTTTTGTTCTCCCATTTGCAACTTTTTCACAATTTCGACCCTTTCTTGCAATTTAACTTTTGTTCTCCCATTTGCAACTTTATTTTTCACATTTGAAACTCTTTCCCAATTCTGTCTCTTGTTTTCGCATTTGCAACTTTAATTGTTATAATTTTAACTCTTATTCTGCCAATTATTTTCTTTTTGCAATTCTGACTTTCGTTTTTCTAACCATTTTTTTTTTCTGGCATTTGTGTCTTTAATTTTTTTGTCATTGCTACATTTAATGCTGACGATTCTTGCAGTTCGGACTTTTTCTCAAAATTCAGATTTTTCTTTATTTCTTGTAATTCCAGTTCTTTACGATGTATCAGGTGGCAGCTCCTGCTCTGCAGCATGTTAGCCAGAAGGCTTTACACATTGAAACTGAAAATGCATAAAATCAATTCACACAGTGACAAAATTAGACAGATGAATTATACACTGACCGTTTTAAACTTCAGGCTGACGGCATCGTTAACAGTGAGTGGATGCACCAGAAATGTTGAATGGTGGGCATAATTACTGACCACGAAACTGTTAGTAGATACACACGATGGACGGGAATGAAGTGGATTCATGAGCATGGGGAATTAAGGAAATAAAGCTGGAATTTCAATAAACAGTCAGAATTCTGTCATATAAAGTCAGAATTGCACACAAAAGAAGTTAGAATTGTGGGAAATAAAGTTGCTTCAATTTTTTAATGCGGTGGGGACTTTCTTCTGTAAACAGTCACTTTCCAGTTAAACATAAAAATAAAGTGAAAGTAAAGGAGCTAGCTAGGCAAAAGTTCTGATTGAAATTTTGTTCGTCAGATACACAAACATACACAGTTTGACAAGCAGTGAAATGCTTATATGACTGATTTACATAATAGAAAAATTGGACTATACATGAAAATAATGCACCAGAAAAATAGTTACTGATAGAATTTGAAATTTCAAAACATACATTAAGTTGCAAAATAAAAATAAAAAAAAGAGAGAAATTTAAATGACTTAAACTCAAATTACTTGAAATTTATACCTTTTGGGTTAAGTTGGTAAACAATATTGTTTAGGTCACAAACATAGCATGGTGTGTAATTATGTACAAATATGTTTCTCATTTTACAAAACTAACTAACCAGCTTGAAATACAATGAGCTGCGTAAATAATAAAACATGAAGGAATGGAATGAATTGTGTTCAACGTTTTCATGTTATGGAACATCCATGAGACGATTGATTTCCTCTTACGAGTAATGATGATGAAACACAGCTTGTCTCCTCGGTCCTGACGACTTCTCCATGAAAACTGATGCATCACTAGTTTAAGTTTGTTAGTGCTGTAAAGCATATTTGTTTCCATGAGCATTTCCCTGCTCCAGAGGCAGAAGTTCGGATTATTGGTTCTCTCTCTAAAATTCTAGATATAAAAATGATTGATTGATTTTTTTTTTTTTTTTTTTTTTAAGGTCAGCTTTAAACCCACTTAGTGAGTTCTTTCTCTCTGATGCGTGCTGTAAGGAAAGCAGGTGGGAAGCTGGAATGCCGTCATCCGCGTATCAAGTCCTCACATCTTTTTATCCGTGTCCCTTAGTAGCGATGTAATAAAAACGAGGCAGTTTTGAAAACGTGACGTGTGACAGTAGGAACTCCAGTAGGGAGAAAGGAGCATTTGAAGGTTACTCATTCTTTTTGTCTAACAGCACACACAAGTGTTCCATCCTGGCTTAGGTGTTGTCCTGAACGCAGTTGTCATGGTTACTAAACAGTTAACAGCGCCCGAATGATGAGTAATCCAATTGTAGTGAACCAGTTCAATGACTTGAGTCACAGGTTTTTTTTTAAACCACAGTCTAAAAGTCCAAGTATTTTTCCTATTCAAAAGTATTGGAACAGATTAAGAGTTGAATGAGCTCTCATTTACTACTGCATGTAGAAATAAATCATTTACATTTGTTAAAAAAAACTTGGCACCTTCCGTAGGTGAGCAAAAGTATAGGAACAGATAGACATTAAAGAATACTTAATATTTGGTTGCGTATTTCTTGCTTGCAATAACTGCATCGAAGCAGTGGTTAACTGAAGTCTGTGGCATCCTTTATTGATGATCCTTCTACAGTCTTCTACCACAGTTTCTTTCAGGTGTTTGTTTTGAGGTCATGTCTCGAGATAATTTACATTTATCCAGGCTGACTTACATTTATCCTATTATACATCAGAGCAATTGACAGGTGAGAGTCTTGCTCAAGGCCCCAAAAGTGGCAGCATGTTGGTTCTGGGGTTTGAACCCATGACCTTCTGATGAACATCTTAACCACTGAGCTACTCTTTCCTCTACACCATATCACCACAAACTCCTCAGGCAGTGACACGAAATACGAGTCCAGTAAAGAATACCAAAACATCAGGCATATGGAACATAAGGTAGTTCCTGTTCTCACTTAAGTTATACCAGTGTTGGGCTTGGATTAAGCGAAGCATGTACATACGCAGGCTGTTGTGTGTGAGCTGTTACTGTAGAAGTAATAATGTACTACAACAACGCTGTTTCAGAATGGTGAAATTATTTGGCCTGATTCGAGCAAAAAAACTTTTTTAATGACTTGAATTGGGTTAAGAACTGTCTAAAACATTATTAAAAATTGGAAGGATGGTGCTAAACGGTCACCTTTTGTGGAAGAAATGTGGCTATAAGAATCATATCATAGAAATAGAAACCACGATTATGTTTAATAATGAATATAAAAGCATTTGCAACAAGAACTCACAGGATTGGGAATTAACAGCAGGGTTGCTACACTTGTTAGTGAGCTTCAGTTTGCTACAGAGCATAAATATTGGACTTTGGAGCAATGTGAAAAGGTTATGTGGTCTGATGAGTCCAGACTGACCCTATTCCAGAGCGAAGGGTAAGAAGCGATGCACCCATCAGCCTTTGGAGGCAGTGTTATGATCTGGGGTACACATGCTTTCAGACTGCCCCATGCTGTACTTTTGGAGTTGGTGCAGTCTGCACAGTTTGCTATACTGTTAGATGCCACTGAACAATCAGTGTACTTAATTACATGATGTAATGATAAACCGGTAAGGGCAAAAGAACATGTTTTTGCTTTGTTGTTTTTTTGTTAAACCAATCTCTTTCTCTCTCAGGAATGGAAAGTGACTCGGTTGACCTTCGAGTATGACTCCGAGCCGTACGGTAAGGAGCGGGATGGTGCCATCATTAAAATGGCCCAGGAGTTCGGTGTAGAGACGATCGTCAGGCACTCTCACACCCTCTACAACCCGGACAGGTGTGTGACAACACGCAATCCCTCTTTACTCCGCATCGACATGCACATAAAAGCGCATCGAGCTAACAGTTTATCAGATACATTCCTCCACTTTTATTCAGATTGTGAGTTCTATAAATCGAGAATGGTACAATATTACAACATTGGCAGTAGATGGAAATAAGCATTTGGATGCTGCATTAAAAAAATGTGATTTTTTGATTGCCATTATTTATATAAGCCATATTTACAGTATGCACTCTGAGTTTCCATATTATCAATGATACGGCCTGAAAATACCCCCGAGCCATCAAAGCATGCCCGAGTACGAGCCATCACTCTTATATAAATGGGATTGGCGTGTTTAAAACCCATCGTGCACGAGGACGAGATCAGAGCCTGAGAGGGCCACGGTGTCCGCACGAGTCTCTAACAGTGTGTGTCCTCTGCTGGAGGATAAGTGTAACTGCAGGTCACACTGAGCACCATGTGCTGAGCTGAGTGACGAGCGCTCTGTCACAGCGTGCAGCAGCGAGGCAGCATGAAAGAGCAGTGCTGGAAAGCTGTGTATGTAATCCAGAATAGAGCACATGCTCTAGCTGCATGCAATCACCTAGGCACTTACACACACACACACACACACACACACACACACACACACATGGAGCAGCCTCCTGACTACAACCTGAGAGAGAGAGCTGTTGCACAAGTTCAGGCCTAAGAATAAAGAAACTGGCCTTTGGGCTTGTTAAAGCTAAAAGAGTGAGAGAGATGTAGGATCTGTCAGCTGATGGATCTGACTACATGCGGTGACCAGATCAGTCTCGTTTAAACTACGAAGGAAAAACGTCTCAAGGGATACATTTGGTTAATTTATGATCGTTAATCTACATGTCACATTTCATTCAGACAAATTAAGAACAAAATCTTTTTCATTGCACTTTATTTATATAAGTGAATATTTATTACATTACCATTAGTAATAAAAGTATTAACGAATAATGCATTTAATAACTATTCCGATGACTACTTTTAATTTGACATGACATTAAAAAGACGATTTGGCTATAAACAGTCCAGCCTGCTTATAACATTACTTGGTTCATCATAAATAATAATTTTCAGTTTTGTAGCTCTACTCCATTCAGCCATAACATTATGACCATCAACATTACTATCAAAACACATCTATTATGACCTGTGGATTCGGGCATCTTTCTACTGAAACAAGAATTAACTTTTTCCTCAATTTGTGCTACAAACCGTTACACATTGAGAAGCAAAGGCGTTGCTGTCTCGTCTGATCGAACAGAACAGATATTTTAGCTCAAATTGCTGAAAAGGGGTAACGCTAGTTCCTGAAGAATGGGGTCAGAACACATATAGTGCATCGCTGTTCTGGTGATAAAGGGGGACCTACTCGACATTAGGCGGGTGGTCATCATTTAGGAAGTACGACTTGAACTGGTAATTTTACAAGTCAAGTTGCAGCTTATAGATAGAGTTTGCTTTTTAATGCAACAATAAAAAAAAAAATACATTCACTAATTTCAAGTAGACTTTTATGGCTATGCAGTTAAATAACTTGTAATTTTTTTTTTGTCTGTTCCGTTCAGAATAATTGAGATGAACAACAACAACCCGCCTCTGACCTTCAAACGCTTTCAGGCCATCGTGAGCCGCCTCGAGCTGCCCAAGAAGCCGCTGCCCACCATCATGCAGGAGCAGATGGCCAGCTGCAGCGCGCAGGTCTCGGAAAACCATGACAAGCATTACGGCGTGCCCTCGCTGGAGGAACTGGGTGAGGACCTCATGTACACAAACTTGTCTAGCTAACAATAATAAGACATAACACATAGATCATGTTCTAACATATTACTCGTTTGACTATTTAATTTTTAAAGAGAAAAAAAAATTGTCTCTTTATAGATGTTTTTCCTAATTGTAAGAGACCTGTAGATTTATATATATGAGCTTATATTCAGAGGATTGCATAAATCTCGTACAAAGAATTTCTTTTGCATGTTGTGATCGTACAGGAACTCTGATCGTCTGTATTTTGTGTCCATCAGGGTTCAAAACTCAGGGCGATGGTGTGCCAGTTTGGAGAGGTGGTGAAACTGAGGCTCTGGAGAGACTCAATAAACATCTGGACAAAAAGGTGAATCCCACAATGGAAACCGCATTTTTAAAAAAAGATAAACAGATTTATCACTTTGTTTACCTATACGAACATCTTAAGCATTTTCAGCACGACTGAATTCAGATGTTAACTTTGATTGTTTGTTTGTGTATTATTTAGGCATGGGTGGCTAATTTCGAGCGTCCCCGAATCAAGGCTCACTCGCTGTTTGCCAGCCCCACCGGTCTGAGTCCGTACCTGTGCTTCGGCTGTCTGTCGTCTCGAGTGCTTTATTACCACTTGCGTGAACTCTATATGAAGGTCAGTGCATAATCTTTTTTTTGTTGTTGTTTGTGAAATACATCATTAACAATTATGTCAATTAATGCTAAAATGCTGATGTTGAAATTCAAGTTTTTTTGTCACATGCAAAACCATACAGAGTGAAATGCTTACATGCCTCTTTGTGATCTAGAAAAGGAAAAAAGTATATAAGAATGTAAAAAAAAAAGTAAGAACTGTATAAAATAAACTGTATTAAGTATGTGGAATGTGCAGACATAAAATTATGAGCAGCAGTGATATTTTCCATCTTTAAAGTGCAATAGTGCAATAGTAGTTCTCTTTTAGTCCTGATGTATTATTATTATTATTGGCCGATTAATTGTATAACATCATCTCAGCATATATTGCAAGCTGTGTTTTGTTTGACTTCCACCAAGACTTCACAAAACAATAAATGTGTGTTTCCCAGTCTGCTTGGTAACATGAAAAGCTGTTATGTTGCCTCTAAAAATAAATAAATAAATAAAAAAGTCTTATTTTTATTAATTATGGCTGGTGAAGAATTGATTGTGCCACTGTAACACAAGTGATACCAGGAACTAAACTTTTTGTTTGTTAAAGAAAATATGACGATGATGTTTATATCCGCCCTTCCTAGCTGCGCAGGCGCTCCAGTCCCCCCCTCTCGCTGTTCAGGCAGCTGTTATGGCGCGAGTTCTTCTACACTACGGCCACCAACAACCCCAACTTCGACCGAATGGAGGGAAACCCCATCTGCGTCCAGATCCCTTGGGACCGGAACCCTGAAGCGCTCGCCAAGTGGGCCGAAGGAAGGACGGGCTTCCCCTGGATCGACGCCATCATGTGCCAACTGAGGCAAGAGGGTTGGATCCACCACCTAGCGCGCCACGCCGTGGCCTGCTTCCTCACGCGGGGAGACCTGTGGATCAGCTGGGAGAGCGGCATGAAGGTAAGACCCGAAGTTCTCGAGAAGGGGATGTGTTCGTGTGGATCTGCATGTCATGTGTTTATTGCGTCCAGGTGTTTGAGGAGCTGTTGCTGGACTCTGACTGGAGCGTGAATGCTGGAAGCTGGATGTGGCTTTCCTGCAGCGCTTTCTTCCAGCAGTTCTTCCACTGCTACTGTCCCGTGGGCTTCGGACGCCGCATCGACCCCAGCGGAGACTACATACGGTAACGCAGATGACTTTTTTTTTTTTTTAATAATCATGATACATAAACTAACTCATAAACCCTTTTTGAATAATGGACAACAGACGTGCTTATAGACAGGTGCAGTTTAATGACATCAAAATTCTTATGTTCTTTTCTATTGTTTACGTTTTTACACTATATGCAGAGTCTTTTAATTCATACTTATTTTTATTTCATTGTGCATTCTCAAAATATCTGTTCAGGCATGCAGGATTATGGGAATGAACATGGAAAGGTTTTTCAGTCTTGACCTCTATATGAAGTAAATCGTAGTTGGCGTGGGTGCGAATGTCTGTAGCTAAGTAATAGCAGGAACTTCTGGTTTCATCAGTTTTCCACAACAGTAAACTGAAATAAAACAGATATCATTAAATTCTATGATGTGGTGTTTCATTTAGTTCATTTAGATTTTTTTTGTGTGTGTTTGCAATTGCAAAACTGATGCAATGCTTTGCTATAAGCAGGAAATAAGCTTTATTAAAGCTTTTCCTGAAAAGTTTCACATGTGATGCAGTGAGAAAAGGCTTTCGTATAGTGTGTGTTGTGTAAGCGCTATAAACAGTTAGAGCCTCTCAGCACATGATTAAACTGAGCTATCACAACTAAAGAATGGTGTGTACGCTCACTAGACTGTCAAAGACATTTAAGTCAATAAGTACACACTTCATGGAAATGTCCTGGAACACCGTGTGCAAAGCTTCTGAGAACTGTTCTTAAATACTGTATTTACTCTTGAAATGGATTTTTAAAGCTAATGAATGAATGAGTGAGAGAAATCCCTGGGAGATTTTATTATTTTAAAAGAGAAATTCTTGATCTCACCAGCTTAATAAAAGATATAAATAAGCAATCGCTATGGTTGGTTGCCAGTTAAGACATCAGGAAGTTTCTTTGGATGCTGTGGGTTGCTGGGTGGGTCATCCATGGACAGGCTTGTTTGTCCGGTGCCTTCAGTGGGTGCTTAATCAGATTAGGATGTGAAGAGTTTGGCATTAGTGGCATAACTGCTTTCTAGTTGAATTATGATTTTGTTTTCTATTGGCTGAAGGTCCACAAGGTGGAACTGCATTTTCTGGCTTTCTTGGATTTCAATGATTGCATTAAAATCACACAGGATTATCGCCGCATTGATCTTTTGCCGTTAGGGACACATGTAGTAAATTTAGATAGCTAATGTTCTCCATATAGTTTATCCGAAGCTGTGAGAGTCAACTGCAGAAAATACGTAAGGAACTCTGTGAGCTACGCTGCTTTTGTCACCATTCAAAAACCCATAAAGAGTCTATTTTCACGGCACTATAAAAACGGTAGATAATTCAATCCGTTGTGAATCTGGTTGCTTGATATTTGCCTAGCAGTTTTGAACATTCTAATATAAACTGAAACGCTGGAATCCCCGCCCCCTTACCAGTTAACAACTGTTTTAATGGTAATGATAATTTTAAATGTAGGATATTCTGGTTAATAATGTTGGCACCTCTACAAAGTTTTGTTTGTTTGTTTGATCATTTTTATTTACAATGCACAGGAGATATGTTCCAGAGCTGAAGGACTACCCGAGCCGTTACATCCACGAGCCGTGGAACACACCAGAATCTATTCAGAAGGCAGCAAACTGCATCGTGGGAGTCGATTATCCCAAACCTATGATAAACCATGCAGAGAGCAGCCGGCTCAACATCGAGAGGATGAAGCAGGTCTATCAGCAGCTCTCACACTACAGAGGCCTTAGTGAGTCCCCATCTCACACACACATACACACACACACTCACACAATTGTTTGCACCATTTTGGAAGAAACCCATTAGTGCAATATCAAGTACTGTTACAAAACTCTAACACATTTGTTCTTTAGTTGTGTATAAAAGCGTGACGGTAATGATGAATTTAATGGCTTACACAATCAGCCTTTTTAGGGCTGTACTTTTCACCTAATGAAGTAATTGCCTCAAGTTTTTGAAGGTCTTTTGACCTTCATTATTATAGCGAATTAGATAACTGCTTTTAGGTTTTTTCATCAAACCTTGACTTAGAACATCTTAAATTGAACTCGAGGTCTGAAGTTAACACTACACCTCACACTGGGCCTCATTTATCAAACTGAATACGAACAAATTGATGCTTTTTTTTTTTTTTTTTCATGGGCTTTGTCTCTTTTATGCTAGGGCTTGGCACATCGGATCATTTGAGCCGCAAGGTCTACAAACCAGTTTTATGCCGGCTGCCCTTTCTTTCTCAGCCCTCGCAATTTCTAACCCGGCTTGGGACCGGCACTGCATGCGGCTGGGTCGTATGGGGCGTTAGGGTAATGGGGCGTGTTCACAGGAGCTTTTACACAGCATGTAAAGTTAATGAAAATCTCGCTAGTTTAGAAAGACCTCTGGGAGTTTGGGTAAATCAGGGATATTGAGAAAACCACTAATGTCAGTCGATATTGATAAGTTTTGAATCATATAATTAGGAAGTCACTTCAGTCAGTTTTATGTACTGTCTGTCTATATGGTGATTTATTAGGTCTGCTAGCATCAGTGCCCACCATCCAGGAGGAGGCAGAGCCATCGATGTCGGATGACTCCCAGGCCAGCAGCAGTGGTAAGAAACACATGCAGAAGCAGCTTTTTGGGCACTTCATGGGAAAAAGCGAAAAGCCAGAAGCAAAGAACTCTTGAAATATAGAATCTAAATGTACCAATCAGGTTATAGTTTAAGTGGAATTTAATTGCACACTCATAAGCACATTTTTTAAAATGTGCAGCGCCATCTGTTGAACTTTGGAATGAACTACAATTAGAACTAGATTTCCAATCACACACTCATAAGTGCATATTTATAAATTGTACAGCACCATCAATTGAATTTTGAGATGAACTAATGATTTTTCTTGATATTTCTTGATTTTATATATATATATATATATATATATATATATATATATATCTTTAGCATATCTTCTCTTTTACAAATTACAATGAAACAAAGCCTATATGTTGCCTCAACCTGTGAATCTCTAATAGACCAGTGAAAACCCCTTTAAAATCGTTCAGTAGTTTTTACAGAAAAAAATTCCAAAAACCATCTTGATGTGTTCTAGTACTCATTTTTTGTCCCTCCCAAATGATTTTCTCGCAAATATCTTTAAGACATGGCACCTTTACAGTTTTATTACATGCTGGTCATCTGATCCTAAGAGTGATGCATCAAAATCCATTTTCTTCAGGTGCCATCTCGTCATCCCGTCAACCGCAGCTCCAGTCTGATCTTCAGCAATCGCAAACGGATCCCGACCCTGATCCAGGCCGAGATCCCGATTCCGAGCCTTCGTCATCGTGTGCTCCTGTAGCCATCAGAAAGCGAAGTTGCTCCTCCGAACCTCAAACCTCTCAGAATCCTAAAGTGCAGCACACCAGCGAGATTAAAGCTGAGCAGATGTCACTGACCTCAAGCAGTGACTGAACAGGTGGTCAATTAGTCTCACCGATTATAATTTTTCTAATTTGTCCAACTGTGAAGCTTTTCAGGTTGACATCTTATGACATCAGAATAAAACTTCCAATACCTTTCGACCTCTTTATTCTACTTAGATAATGTGTTGTTTCTGTAAATTAGTTGGTACCAATTATTATTATTATTATTATTATTTTCACAGTAAATAGGTTTAGTTTGTATTGTGGCCACCAGATTGAATGAGACTGACAGAAGCCTCACCTCCATCACTGAGCGCTACGAAGACCACACCTCGTTTATCTCGTTTAACCATTTACTCGGATGGTTGAGTTCTAAGTTATCTTGTTGCTAACAACAACATAGATAAATACAAACAGATAATTACACTATTCTTGTTCTGAATAGTTATTGGCTAGTAACTGTACGAAGAACTGAGTTGTTTAGGAAACTTCCTGTATGGTCAGAAACATAAAGACTCGCAATCTTGTGAGCGCCCTCTAGTGGAACACCACAGGAAAACCCTGTCAGACTCTCTACTGACTCAAGTGACTCAAAGGACTCATGAGATCCGTTCAGTGATTTAGAATAATTCAAATCCATTAATAGATCCGGGTTTCTCATCTCTACAGTTGGTTACAAAAGCCACGCCTCCTCTACTGTGAGTGTTAGACACAGAGTTCATACCGCCTCCTCTTCCATGGCAAGCACCTAGACTACACGTTCTTTACCCAGACAGACTGACCCAGAGGCTGATAAGTGAAAAGGCCACGCCTCCTTCACTAAGAATATTAAGCACAGAGGCCACACCTCCTTTGCCCAGATTGATAGACATCTCGGCCACACC
Source organism: Clarias platycephalus (assembly GCA_030068275.1). Classification (NCBI taxonomy): domain Eukaryota; kingdom Metazoa; phylum Chordata; class Actinopteri; order Siluriformes; family Clariidae; genus Clarias; species Clarias platycephalus. The sequence goes on along the minus strand of JAQQZT010000002.1, from coordinate 25,684,621 downwards.
ACCTTCACCAGAACTGCCAAGTGAAAAGGCCACGCCTCTTTCACTGGCAGTTGCGAAAAAACTGATAAAGCAGATTAATTTGCACTTATTAAATAATAAAACACTTATTGCTTAACCATATCTCACAACTATACACAACAAACTGTTTCCTTGTTTGATTGTGTGTGTGTCTGTCTATCTGTGTGTTTGTGTATATATGTGTGTGGTTGTGTAAATACTGTATCACACCCAGTGATCTGATTTAAATTAGCGAATCCTTACACTCCTTTACACTATAGTGCTCTATATACTGGATTGCTAATCTCTGTAACAAATATTTTTTGTCTTTTTTTTTTTCCACACAGGTGAAGATGAAGAGGAAACAAAAGAGGAAGAGGCTCTGCAACAGGAAACTAAGAGGAAAATCACAGTGTGAAAGGCAGAGCTGCAGCGTTTTCACTTCTCCAGTCTCGCTAGTCTGTTCATTTTAAATCTGTTCAGCAAGATGAAGCTTTATTTACACGTTCATATTTAGAGTGGATGTGCTTTAACATTTAGCACAATAATGCTAGCCTCTTTTAAATTTGATTATTATTTTTTAATTGTAAAGTTTAGCACGCCAACAAAAAAAAAGGAGATTTATCAATGTTGTATTTTTTTTAAAATAACTGCATAATTTAAATTTCATAATATGAGCACATACCTAATGAAGACAGGAATCTTAAACATCCCTGTTGAGTAAAGTGTTTTATTATTTCGCAAGTTTTAAAGATTTACACAGTGAAGACATTTCTCGCAACATCTAATTCCCCCTTAAGAGCAACTACATTCCTTTTTAAACATGCACCTTTACAAGCTTGAGTCTCCACCAAGCCTCAAGCTTAGAGCACTAGGGTTATTTATTTTAACTTGGGTTTTTTTTTAAAAAAGAGTTTATTTAGTTGGAAAGTTGGAAAAAGTACTGCAGGGAGGACAATGTTTTGAAATGATGAAGGCGATGAAGAAAAGGCACTTTATGATGTTGCATCTGCATGGTTTATCCACAGTATAAATAAATCCATACCTTGGGAACAGAAATGCTTTGGGTGAGTTTTATTGTTGCTGTGATTAACTGGGGACAAACAGCAAAAATGCAGGTCGCTTGGTAGCAGGAATTGGGCAGCCCAGTCGTTCCCTTCCTGTGTCACTTATACTATTTTCTCTTTATGCTAAGTAATATTCATGCTATTAATTTTATAAGGAATCCGACTGATGTTTTCCTCCAAATTCTCATTTCTTTCCCCTCATCACTCTGAATTTCGCACATACCTCCATGAAACTTATATTAAAACATTCGCCCGGGTCTCACAAGCATACATACTGAATGACGAGTTATGAGCATGACTTTCTTTAATACGTTCTTTAATAGATACTGTGTAATCGCAGGTGAAATTCCGGTGACATAAGTGAAATTAAACACTCATGTAGTTTTTGTAAAATAATCCAATTTCGATTGGTAATTGTACATAACTGCTGTTGATGTGTAAGAGTGCTGTGGTTATTCATTTAATGAACCGAGGAAGCCAGAAATAAATCCAATTATCTGTCTGAGTGTCTCCTTTTTTTTTTTATACTTTGAAAAAGTCTAGTCATCAATGTGTTGTACTTATCTTCTTACCCCACTAGAGGGTGATACTGCATTGCTTATTAAACAGAACCTCGCCCTTCTCTCTCACAAACACAAAGCACGCATTTATCTGGTTCAGTTCTGCATACAACTGATGAGGTCACACTTACCATTAAACTGTATTTAACTGAGTAAATTTGTAGAAATGGTTTGTCTTTTCCATCAGGCATTACTGCTGCTTTAACGGTATACAAGGCGGCATGTTTCTTTGTCACACCACAGCGTTTCAACAGCTCCATTTCCTGACCTAACGTCATCGATAAGGCTGGAGGTCGGCGTCAGACAGGGCGGGGAATTCTTTTTCATTCCTAATTTCTTAGCATCATAACACTAATGCCGCCTTTGACGAAAGGTCATGATTTATAATCAAACCTCCGTTTCAAAAGCTCCGGGTTCAGCAAATAACAAGTGACAAAATCAACATGGCTGCTCACAGCATCAAGTGTAAATGGATTAATGTCATATGTGCAGTGCAGGCCTGAAAGGTCACACGACCCTACTCTACCCTGCCTCACTGCAGGTAATGAGACACGTTTAAGTCAATGAGAGGTCAAATGTCACACAGAGGGTAGAATCTGATCCACAAGGCCAGCAAGTGTTAAATTCAGGTTACTTAATCTTTTGAGGGCAATGGAATTTTTTTTTTTTTAATTATTTTATTCATTCTACAGGGCAAAAATAACAGGAATCAATAAAAAAAGACCTGCGTGTAGGCCTCTTCCAAACCGTTGAAATGGTAACAGTATTTACTGTATATATTCACAAATACAAAAAAAGTCACGTAAATATTATTTTACATTATTTCTCATGCTATGCTGCAAAGCAATTCAAAAGGAATACCTTTTAAAGGTACAGCGACATGTGGAATCGTTTTATTTATTTGTTTTAATTTTTTGCATAGCATACCTCAACCAAGTGGTAGAGATGGCTCAATCTCTCAATTTTTTTAATATGCTCTATAAATAAAATGGGCAGGAAGTTTGAGGGTTATGAAAAAAGGAAATACATGACAGGGAAGCGCTATTAGAGGAAAATAATCAATGATTTATGCACCCCATAATATTTTCTCATAACAGCCAATCCTGGTGTGTTTTGCTCTGTTTTGCACGCTTTCAATTCACAAGAATATTTTAGCAATTAATGTATTAAATGCTTACCCATCATACTTTAATCTGTCTTTAATGTTCAGTATTGAAGGTCCATGAAACAAGTTCTTGCTATCACTTACAGTAAGTTATAACAAATAATTATAAAACTCCTTCTTGAAGACTTACAAGTTACAGCTTTACCGCTGACTGTTTCAAAACACTGACACTGAAGATTAGACTCCTTCTATAAATGTTCCATAATTTAAAAATCACTTTTTATCGAATTGTGAAGATTTATGGACGATACAATTGGTTCTGGTGCAGACCCGAACAGTGTGTTATAGTGTTCATGAGCTCTGAGAGACGTAATGTGATGATAGTCTCTCTAAAAGCCCTGTACTCGGATGGATGTCCACATGCAGGGCAATGACTACATCTGCACTACGTCTCTGCTTGTCTTTCTTCCTCACCTTTCTGGGGATCATTCTACAGTATATGTATATACTGTATGTTATCGTTTAAAGGGGCAGTTTGTTATCATATATTTTTTTTAATCTGTTGAACCCACCTGATTGAGCCATCTCTACCACTTGGTTGAGGTATGCTATGCAAAAAAAAACATGTCTCTGTACCTTTAAGTGGTATTCCTTTTAAATTGCTTTGCAGCATAGCATGAGAAATAATCTGAATCAAAAGTGTAAAAAAAAAATAAAAGGAAATAAAACTTAGTAAATATAATGAATTTTTTTTTTCAGATATTTTCATGGAGAAAATTATGAGTGATATTTGTTTGTTATCTCTATCTTACTTAGTAAATGGTTTTAAATTAGATCTTCATCCAATGTTTCATTCTGGACAATGTTCCAGGTTTTTATTAAATAATAATAATTATTATTATTATTATTATTATTATTATTTTAACTGTCAAGCTCATTGTGGCATCTTTGAAATTCCACGTGCAGAATTATTTTAAAACCTGGTGCTCGTAAATGAGCTATAATTTTATAGACGGTGAGAGGCAGTTCTACAGTCTGGGTGGGGTCGAGTGTTTATTTTCAGTCCTTATCAATGTCATCGATCCTATAGCTGTTTTTTTTTTTTCCCCCTCTGCTGCTGGCCCGAGTGTCCAAAATGTGCATGGAGGAGGAGGAAGAGGAGGAGGAGAAAGAAACCTGAGCTGCATCGATCCACACCATCAGTCAGATCAGCGGCAGGCCTTTTAAAAGAACCCTGCCTCATTCTCCGCCTCTTTCTCCATCCACTGCTGACTGTAATTGACCCTGGGAAGGACACGCACACACACACACCTACACATTAGCAGGGAGTGTCCGAGCTTCAGTATGAGGCTGCGTAGAAGATTCTGTCTTAGTAACATGTTTTGGCTGCTGTAGGATTCCCCAGGAACACACTAGGACCACACAAGAGTGTGCTTGTGTGAAAGTGTGTGTGAGTGGCGTCATTACTGCTTGGTCTCATTCCACCCCAGATGGTGCTCTGCTTGGTCATGGACTCCAGGGAGGATGGAGATGCCTGGATGGAGGAGCAGTGGGAGAAATGGTACTGCACACACACACACACACACACACACACACACAGACACACACAGGGCCTACCAAAGAAAAGACAAAAACACTTTTTATGCACAAAAAAACCTTTATTTCTGAAATATTTGGATTTTAAAGTAAATGGTAAAGACTTTGTATAACTGTGTGCACTTTACTGACCTCAGATCAGCATGAAGGGCTCAGAGACGGCAGTTTAATTAGGATAAAATGATCTCAGACCAGTTTGAGTTTATAGTAAAGCGATGAGCGGATAAATAGCAAGGCTGCATGATCTGCACAAAAGTACTTCATATAAATATTTCATAATTTCAGCAAAGCAACTCTTTTTCTTTTTTTAATTATTAAATAATTTTTTTAAATTAATTTCTAATCTATTACTTATTATTGTTTTTAATCAAGATGCCATATTATCGTCTTATTAGAAACCTTTGATCATTTAACCTGCATGTTTTATCTTTGTTCGTTTAGTTTGGTAATATACTATATTTACTTATTGGTAATGTCTTTGTATTCATGTATTTAATATTTTATTGCATTTTAATATATTGCAATATTGCTATAAAGGTTTGCAAACAATATGCCGTGTAATGAGGGATTTGATTACGATCATACCATCATTATCAATTATGTCGCAACAAACTTTTCTAATTAATCACCAACTACAGAGGTTAACTGCATATAAAGTTTTTTTTTAATATATATGCATTTTACTTTTTATCTAGGTGTTAATGCGATAATGAGGAAGTGTTTTTACAGTTGTTTTAAGATTTCCTTCTGATGATGCGTTCTGTTGAGAACTTGAGGAGTGTATTAAACACTGTATGTTTCCATTTTTTGCTTTTATGCATTATAGATATATTTTGTAGTTATGATGAAGTAAATTATGGTTGAGGTTGCATCAAAGAAAAAGTGCTGCAGCTTTCCAGTTTCTACTGTCTCCATGATTTTGTGCAGTGAAGAACCTAGAGTAGGTCCCACCCATGGCGTCAGTCAGTCGTCCCAGGACCTGCTTCGTGCAAAACCTACATTATTGTCCAAAAAAAAGTAAAAGCTTTACTTTTTAACATATGTTATGTGTATAAATTAGAGTTATTTAACATATGTAA
>JAQQZT010000002.1:25652987-25679117 GCA_030068275.1 Clarias platycephalus | reverse complement strand
AAGTAAAAAGAGAAGTGAGAAGATAGAAAGAAAAGAGATAGAAAGGAAAGAGGAAAGTGGAAAAGAGAAAATTAAAAGAAGAAACGAAAGGTGAAAAGAAAAGTGAATCATAAAGCACTAAATAAGTTACCTGTCGTTATTGCCGAGAAGTAAGGAGGCACGTGCCGATATAAGCGTGCCTTCATTCCCTTCATAACGCTGCGTGGTGTTCACGCGAACCGACCAGTTCCCCGGCAAGATAAAAAACAATCCCCGGCCCAACGCCCCCTTCGAGTCCTGCGTTGGGGCTCCATATGTGATAGCATACCAAGGGGCGCCATATTGGAGCACCCCCGCATAACAGATTGTCCAAAAAAAAGTAAAAGCTTTACTTTTTAACATATGTTATGTGTATAAATTAGAGTTATTTAACATATGTAAGAAATATATAGGAATGCTCTCTTTTAAACAAGTACACATATGTATTTAGTTAGTTTCATAGTTTGTATGATTTTTGTTTTATTCTAAGGCTGAAATTCTAAGGACAATTTTTTATTTTTTATTTTGTTGATGTGTGATAATGGGACAGTAAGCGTGTCTGGGAATGATTCACAGCTGCAGATTAATTTGCTGCACTAATGCACGTGAGATTATACGCTTCTGGAGACGGTGCATCATCCTCATCCATCATTTCCTCCTCAAGCTGAACATTAGTAGGACTCGGCTCATATCACGACTCCTAATTTGTTTAGAGCCAAACTTCAGACCCTGAGCTCAATGTCTGTTTCAAAGGATGTGTTCTTCCTTTGATATGTTGCTGAAGGTCCTATGAATATTTGTACCAGGGTGTATCTGGAAGGCATGTTAGATATGAGCTGATGCTGCATATAATGTAAATGTACAGTAATTACAGTATGAGACAAACAGACCATACAGGACTATGTAAAAGTCTAGAAACTAGGGAAGTTTAATAGTTTAAAGATTCCTAATAGTTTAAGCAATTATTTGCTGTTTTAACAAGAATCATTCTTAAAAAAAAATAATAATAATTTAACTTTCCTCAAAACATTTCTGGACATTATGGATACTATTGGTATTAAAAATAGTATGTGCATGGAGTTTGCATGTTCTCTTCTCCAAATTGCTGAGTTTCCTCCAGGTGCTCCAGTTTCCTTCCACGTCTTGACTAATTGGCGTTTCCAAATTGCCTATACTTTAAGTCTATGTTTGTGCCCTGTGATTTCCACGCTCTCCAGGGTGTATCCCACCTAGTGCCCCAGAATACTCTCTAGACCTCCCCCAACCCTGTACAGGATAAGCACTATAGAGAATAAGTAAGTGATTAAACCTAGTGTTCATTTTGGAACAAAACATTTGCTTGTACAGTAAGTAATGCAGTTAAACATATTTTCTAACTCTGATAATGTTAATTCTAATATTTTTCGGGACACTGGTGGCTCAGTGGCAGGCTTCTCACATGCCATGTGGAAGGCCTGGGTTCAATTCCCAGCTAATGCCCCAAAACTGGGCACTGAATCGGCAAAAATCAGCGGTCTGCACCAGAAAGGGCATCTGTCATACAAACTGGAGCAACCAAAAGAACACAAGAACATTCATGTTAATATATATGTGTGTGTGTGTGTGTGTGTGTAGGCTAACACATGACATGAGTCTGGATGAGTATGAAGATGACGACCTGTCAGAGGTGACGGAGATCACAGATGAGAACGTGGGCTTTCTGGGACACAGTGGCTGTGATATTCAGGTAAGAACCACCAGGATACAAAATCATTTGGAAGATAAAAACCTTATGATAGTATGATGTAATGATTCCAGATCAGAAACATGTTATGTACGTTTTATGTATTATGTTGTTTCTAGTGAAGCCAAAATGAACCGAATCAAAATAAAATCATACCGGCTGATATTTCATTCTTTAAAATGAGCAAACGACCCTCATATTAACCTTTTTGTGTAATTAATTCGCAGTCATTCCTTATTGAGCTGCATTTAGTACAGTTCTTCGCATCACATCATTTACATTTACGACATTTGGCAGACGCCCCTATCCAGATCGACTTCCATTTATCTCATTACACATTACACATCCGAGCAGGTGAGGGTTAAGGGCTTTGCTCAAGGGACCAACCGTGGCAGCTCCGTGGTGCTGGGGGTTAAACCTGCGACTGTCATTTTTTTGTCATGTAAAATTGGCGTGATTGTGGTAAAGATGTTCCATAAACTTAATGTTTACATTGTGGTGGCAGTGAATCTACTATGAAAAATCCTTTGCTCCACAGCTCTAGTGTTTTAATGCTCAGCTTGGTTTCTGGTTTGTCTTTGAATTTGCATGTCTACGCGAGCTTCATCCAGATGTTCATCTCCATAAGACATGACTTTTAGTGAACTAGATTTTTAATTACCTGTGTGTGCCAGGAATATGTGTGATGGCATCCCATTCTGGTTGCATCACCACCTGTTCCCAGTACAGACACAGATTACATCAAATTTATAATAATATAAATACAATTCTTAGTGCTTGGAGATGTCTTTAAATAAAATTTAGATGCACAATTGCACCTGAACTAGATATTTGATTGCATTTGTTAGGAAACTTTTTGAACGTTGTGTAAGCACGCTTTAAACTGTCCACACAAGACATATGCTACTGATCACAACGAAACTTCTGATAGCAAAGTAATAAATTTTATTAAACTGAAAAAAAGCAACAAAACAAATTTCAATTTTGAAAGGTCTGAAAGGTTATAATCAGTATCTCAGACTGCTATGCGTTACAAATCTTATTCTTATTCTAATCTTATAAGACCAAAAATGAAGTGAGATAAGGAAAAGAATGATAAAGGACATGACAAAGCATGTGACATGCCGTTTGAAAGGTCAGTCTTTCAATTTTAAGCAATATCTTGGATTAGATTTTTAATATAATTATACAGTAAATGTAACCCAAAAAAGGCCAACGACAAGAAACTCCATAGTCACTGTGCTTATTCTAAATGAAATCTATGTGCTTATATAATACTAGATGTGCCAACAACTTTTTCCGCATGAAATTTAATTGCACACTCATTAGCACGTTTTTAAAAAATTTGCAATGCCATCTGTTGACTTTTGGAATGAACAAAAATTTTTACGTGTTACTGTGTTACCGTGAAATGTGGAATGAAGGTGTTAGATCACATTTAGATTCCACACTCATAAGCTTAAAAATGTACAGCGGCATCTGTTGGATTTTGAGATTGATATTGATATATTGATATTTTGTTCTTATTTGTACAGTATATTTTATTTTACTTTGTACAGTATATTTTACTAGTTAATTTCATTTACTACCGTATTTCTTTTATTACAGTATATTTTACTTGTACAGTATATTTTACTAGTTAATTTTATTTTCTAATGTTTTTCTTTTATTCATATTTATTTCTTATGTTTAAGCTTTTATTATTTTTATTTTTTTTAATATGATTAAGGTCACTGGCGGTCGTATAAGCATTTCACTGCATAGCGTACTGTGTATGACTGTGTATATGACAAATAAAATTTGAATTTGAATTTGAAATTTTGAGATGAACTAATGATTTTTCCAAGCTCGATTTTTTTATGATATAAGCGCGTTTTCCATTTTCATTTCAAAGTAGCATATCTTCCTTTCCTGTGGGCCGATTCTGATAAAACAAAGGTTATATGTTACCTCAAGCCCAGTCAAATACATCTCTGAAAAACCCCATTAAAATTTGTTCAGTGGTTTTTACGTGATGCGTGCACAAACAAACAGACATCTCGATGTGGTCTATTACTCATCTTTTTTTTTTTTTTTTTTACAAATATCTTCAATATACAGACACGCCAACTTTACACTTTTATTATATGTATAGATTATCCATATAGTTACTATGGGCTAATAGGCTTACAGTGATTTTACATATATTACATTTTATATCTTTAAAGGGATGATGTGTATAGGCCTATTTGGCTGAGTGAAATGGAGGTGTGGAAATGTATTAGATTTAGAATGTGTTTTAAGATCCCTTATTTAGATCTTGATTTGGTTAACCGTTATCGGCGTCCCGTTATAGTATGAGATCAGTTATAATCAGTATCTCAGACTGCTGGCATTACAAATCTTATTAGGCAAGACCAAAAAAGAAGTGAGATAAGAAAAAAAAATTATAAAGGACATGACGAAGAACGTGAAATGCCGTTTGAAATCAATTTTAACCAATATTTTGGATTTGATTATTGATATAATTATAACTGTCTGGGTATCATGATTCTGTGTCTGAGGGAGAAGAAAAAGAAATAAAATAAAAAAATAAAAAATAAAAAAAAAATATATATATATATATACAGTAAATATATATTAAGTATTTACAGTATAAAGTATACAATATAAATATATAGGTCAGCCAAAAAATGTACACCCACTTCAGGAAAGGAAAAACTTGTATAAATATTTATATTTTAATAATAAATGTATTGCTATACATTATATGTTGATATATATGGAAATATCATGATAATAATATGATAATATATTCATATAACATACATCATACTAATGTACAAATACTAAACTTCTCGATTATATTTAATTTAATTCAGGGAAATGTTATATTTTTCATAAATGTGTCAATAATTATAATTTTAGGGGTAAATTATGCCAACATGAAAAATATATCCACAAGCCCACAACATCATGTTTACACAATAAACTAATGTTTAGATTATTACATAAAAGACACTTGACACAACACGGTTTCTCTGTTGCTGCATACGACATACAAAATACCCAAAATCAAGCAACAAATAAAATAAAGTTCATACACAAGTAGTAATAATAATACTGAAATTAATAAGCAAATTCTGCTGTACAAGTAATTCAACCAAAGCATAGCAAAATTGACCTTGTGACCCGATTACATGATTTCTTCTTATGAAAAACGCCAACAGGTAATATACAAAAAATAATATAAACATGGGCCATGTACACGGTGGTTAACACCGTGGCCTCACACCTCCAGGGTCGAGGGTTCGATTCTCACCTCAGGCTTGTGTGGGGGAGTTTGCATGTTCTCCACGTGCTTGGCTGGTTTTCTCCGAGTGCTCCGGTTTCCTCCCACAGTCCAAAGACATTCAGGGTAGCTTAATTGCCATTTCCAAATCCTCCATAGTGTGAGGGAGTTTGTGATTGTGTGCCCTTGGATTGGCACCCTGTCCAGGGTGTATCCTGTCTCGTTCCCTGAGTCCCCTTGGATACGCTCCAGACCCTGTACAGGATAAGTGGTATAGAGCATGAGTTATGAAGCATACAGAGTAGAAGACAGATTGACTTAATATTGACAGATTGATTAAATTAACAAAAGGGGCTAATGAATACATGGATAGCCAAAGAGACAAATGGACAGATATAGTAACTGGATGGATGGAAGTGTAGAGGACCAACAGACAGAAAGGTAGCTGTATGCTTGAATGGACAAATTGGTAGACAAAGGAGAAAGGCAGGCAAACTAACACATAGATTGACAAAGTTGGGAGGAGGTAGACAGAGAGATAGATAGATAGACTCACAGATGAAAGAATGGATGGACAGGGGAATGGACAACCACCTTGAAGGGCAAGTGAAGAGATGAACAAAGAGAAATAGATGGACGCGTGGATAGACAGGCAGTTAGATGAACAGAAGGACATATATAGAGACATACACATAGACGGACAAAAGACAGACAGATATGTTGGACAAGACAGGTGATAGATAGTCAGGCAACGAACAAAGCGACTGACACACAAGCTGACCTACAGATGAAAGATGCAGATTAATGGACAGAAAGACAGGTACAGGTAGACATATGGAGGAATAGAAGAGTAGACAGACTGAAATCTGGACAAACACTGATATATAGTTCCTTCCCAGGAGATTTTCATGGAGAACAAGGAGCAGGCGATGGAGCAGATGTGATTTTATAGAGGTTTATTTAGTCACATACCGCTTAATTACAGCATCACACTAATGAAGCTTTTATAAACTTTATGAAGTTGCATCTCAGTGCGTTGTTTAATCCGACCGATTAAAGAAGCGATCTTCGGGCTGAAAGGGACGCTCTCAGCAAGCAGAGCCTCGTATTCTGCTGTCCCCTGCAGCGAAAATAGTTTTGTGGGTCATCTGACTCTCCTTTGAGGAGCTCAGCGGTTTCCGGCTTCCTGAATGGGCGAATGCAGAGCCGAGTCTCCTCCCAGCCGAGTGTGTGTGTGTGTGTGTGTGTGTGTGTGTCTCTGTGTGTGTGTGTGTGTGTGTGAGGAGAGGCAGATGTGCTGTTTTCAGGCGAAGCCAAAGTCAATTATCGGCTTCAATCACAGGCATTAACGCAGAGAGAGGAGCTCGGAGCCAGGCGGATGGGACAAGGCCCAAGACGTCAGAGAATTCAAAAAGATGCACATTTAGCATTATAACACTTATTTAAAAAAAAATTATTATTATTATTATTATAAAGACAAAATAAGAAGAATCAGAGTATTTGAGGAAGAAAACTATATATGTTGATGAGTCGAAATTTACCCGCACTCTGTAAAACTTCTGTTATCCGCACTGTTTTATCAGCGCTTTCCGTTCATGGCTATTGTCTCCCTAGTCACTGCTCTGCAAGTGTGAACATGTTACATCAGTTTATTTGTTTCTGTATTTGTCCATTTTTGCGAGCAAAAGTACGGCAGAGTATGTAGCGGAGACATCCTCAATCGCCAACGAGAAAAATTCCAAGTGGTAAAATTTATGTTTAAAATTTTTTGGGATTATCAATGAAAAAGATTCAACAATCAACAGTGCTTGTTACAGTGAGATGCTTATACTGTACTGTAGAAGAGCTGAAGTCTAAACTTCGGATTAAAAGCAGAGGACTGCTATCCAAGTGGGTCGTGATCTTGCATGACGATGCACGTCCGCATACTTCTGCCCACACTGCCGACCCCTTCAAAAACCTAATTTTGAGGGGTTTAAGCATCCTCCTTACAGTCCTGATGTCTCTCCATCAGACTTTCACCTGTTTGGTTCCCTGAAAGCAGCCCTACCAGGATGAAGATTCACTACTGATGAAGAAGTGAAGACAGCGGTGCATTCATGGCTCGCAGCTCAGCAAAAAACATTTTTTAATGATTGTTGACAGATGGAGAAAGTGATTGAAAAGCTTAAGTCACAAAATTATGTATTTGTTTTTTCTAAAATTTACTTTAAATTAATTTGAATCAAATCAAAGATTGTGTGTACAGTTCCCACAGACAGATTTGTCTCTTCTGCAAGTTGGAAACAAGTTCTCTATTGATTTTCAAGGTTCAGGTGCTTCATGAGAAATATTATCACAAATCCTGGTTTGACTTGAACGCCCTTTGCAAAAAGCGAAACGCTGCGAAAATACTTGTATGCTAACTTCACAACTTGTTTTTTTTTTTTTTCAGACATTTAGCAACATTAGATGCAACTGTAGTTAATTCTAGATGTATGTGACAAATTAAATTCTTGAATTATCTTGAATTAACTACAGTATAAATGTTACAACATATAATATATTATACATTCTTAAATAAATATTATAATTTATAGGGTATAAGAGAAAAAAAACACTTCAGTAAAACTAACTCTCATTGTTTATTACTTTCCTATTATTACAACCCACCTTCATGTGTTTTATTCCTGGCATAACGCATACTGTATAATCTATTTTTTAATAAATGTACAGTATATAATGTTATGATACTATATGCAGCTGAGCTAAAGCATCTACATTAAAGAAGTAGCAATGTGTTTTTACCAGCTATAAATTAAATATGAGGTTGACTACTCATTGAATGCTCCATGCTTCCCGCACATATTAAAGTGCATTATGGGTATTCTGTATACAATCAAAGATATCATTATCATTTGTACATCAACCCTAAACAGTCTACTGTGGGTTTTCATAAATACACTGGATATTTTCCTGCTTTTGAGAACAAATATCCTAAAAAATATAGTAAAGGGTGTGGCTTAAGATGAAGATACAATTACTTACAGGATAAATATTTTATGCGTGGAATTAGTCACATGACCAGAGACATTTCATCCATACAGGCCCAAGTACTGTATTTAAAGTAGATTTTAAAGAGATTATTGTGGACATAAATTAGATAATGTGATTTGTGTACTTTAATGCATTTGTAATAATTTAAATAAATAAATAAAATCTTAAACACTCTTCTTTGACTGTAAATATATGTAAAAAGCATTACAATAAATATTATTTAATACCAGAAATAATTGAAGATAATAAAATGTATAGCATATAGATAGTATATTTAAAAATATTCTTATTTTTATTTAGTTAAAACTACATTAATAAATCAATTAATAAATGAGTAAATAAATAAAAAATTTGAAACCCTCTTCTTTAACTATACATATACATAAAAAACATTGGAATAAATATTATTTAATACTAAAAAATGATTCAAATTAATAAAATGCATACCATACAGTATACTGTAGATACTATATTTAAAAATATACTCATTTTTATTTAGTTAAAATTATATTAATAAATAAATAAATAAACCTTTTTTTTTTACTTTAAATATACAGAAACAGCACTGGAATAAATATTTTTAATACCAAAAGAATTAAAGATAATAAAATGTATACCATATACTGTAGATAATATATTTTTAAATATCCTTATTTTTATTTAACTGAAACTACATAATAAATAAATGAATAAATAAATAAACCTTCTTCTTTGACTCTAAATATATGTTAAAAAAAAAATTTTTTTTAAAGTTAAATTAAATATTATTTAAATATCAGAAATAATTAAAGATTATAAAAGGTATAGCATATAAATATTGCATTTTTAAATGTGCTTATTTTCTTTTAGATAAAACTACATAAATAAATAAATATTTAAACCCTCTTCTTTGACTATACATAGATGTAAACAGAACAGGAATAAATATTATTTAATATCAAAAATAATTAAAGATAATAACATGTATAGCATATAGATAATATATTTTTACAAAATTATTTCACTAAAACTACATTTTTAGATCAACTGTGATATTGACTTTTATTATAATTGTATTACATATTAAATAATAAAAACTTTATGCCTTACAGTACTTATGCTTGTTTATTATATCATAACATTTCCATATGGAGAATTATAAATTATAAATATTGTGAATAACTACAGATTAATGTATATTATGTACCATATAAAATATATCATGTACAATTTAATATACAACAGTCAAAAATAAAAATGCATGTTAGCAGGCTGCAGCTTTTTGTCCTCTGTGATTGCATTAGCTTTCCGCACACCCTCTGAGGCACCGAGTCACAGGATGACATCATCACCGAGCCGTGATTGGCGAAGCCTCAGCTCCCCCTCTTATCACTCTTCTGGTTTCTCCTTCCCAGGAACACATGATCCGGCCGACCAATGGGAGCCGGGACTTGGGCCGGAGGAGGGGGGCTGTAGAGCTGCAGAAAGAGATGCTTCAGCTGGACCTGATAGACGCTGAGGGAGGCAACCAGGAAGAAGGAGGAGAAGAAGTGGAGGAGGAGGAGGTGGAGGAGAGGCCTCTGCTGCTCATCGATGATCACCAAGAGGAAGAGCGATCGGTGATCGCTGCCATGGATACATACCGGCCCAAGAGACCCACCACCCTTAATCTGTTTCCGCAGGTGCCAAGGACTCAGGTGAGTAGGCTGACAGCTGGACTATAGGGAGTGTGGGTGTGTAAGATGCTTGAGTGTGGTCTTCATACAACTGGTATCCTGAGAGTCGTGAATGTAGGAAGCTTGCGGACTTGTTTATTACATGATGCGATCTGGTGTTTGGGCGTATAAGAACAGGGTTTGTGTTTTTTTTTAAATATGTTAGTACAGAAAGATGTACTGTGCTCACACTGGCTTTATTTACACACACTCCTAATCTTTAAAGCAGCGTATTTTGTGGTGAACAGTGGTGAAGTGCAGAAGCGTGATGGATTGTGGTGCTCTGATTCCTGGCCTGAATGATGCTGATGCTGATGCTGAGGCTGAGACTGAGCCCGGTGCTGATGCTGCCGGCGACGTGGCTCATGCTCCCCCCTGTGGCCCACCCGCTATGAATCACACTCCTCCTCCTACACGCTTCTGTGTAACAGAATCAGACAGGAAGTGTCGATTCAAATACATGACCTGCAGGGGTCAAAAAGCAATGAGGAGGAGATTAAACCACCACTGTGAAGCACAACCTCTGCTCGTGCAGACGTGTGGATATTCCGGATTATCTCATACGGGCAAGCAGGATGTTCCTTAGATGAAAGAGCTTAGCATGACAAGACGATAAGAGCTTAGCATGAAATGGGTTTATATTAGGGGTGGATGTTTTTTTTTTTTTTTTTTGCCTTTTGAATAAAACGCATTTACAGATGATTTCCATTCATCATAATGAATAAATGTACGGTACAAAGAACAAACTCCCAGCTGGAAGGTCATGTTAAATACAGTACCATCGTTATAGTCTTGAGCATTATAATGAGAACAAGAAGAAGCAACAACAGCTGGGACTTCAATCTGTTTGAAATCGCTCATCCGAAAAAACAAGGGGCGTTCAAGTCAAACTGGGACTGATGAAATTTCTTGTGAATGACAGAATACAACCGATTGATACTTCAAGCACAGTACGGTGATGAGACTCTCAGTCGCAGTAAAACATTTGAATGGTGCACACATTTTAAAGAAGGCCATATGTCCGGAATCAACAATCCCTGCCAAGATGGCTCAGAGCCCACTGCAGTAATTCCACTGAACATTCAGCGAGTGGAACGCCTGATCCTTGAGAATCAACGGACAACTTGTAAAAGACACACATCTGTCTGCGGGAACTGTAATGGAGTTCCCGGGAGGCCAGCGTAACATTTCAGACATGAAGCATGCAGTCCAATCATGGCTCCGTCGTACTGAGGAACCGTTCTACCCTGATGGTATCCAAGCACTAGTGAAACACTGGGATAAGTGCATTAGTGTAGCAGCGGATTATATAGAGACATAAAGGGAGTTTTGTGTTCTGTTATTCTGTGTGATCAGAAGTCCCAGTTTGATTTGAACGCCCCTTGTATTTTGAGTTTGTCTCAGATGCAGGTCTACAATTGTTTTTTTTTCCACAGATATTATTATTATCTTTAATATTTAACATTATTAACATTTTAGATTTAAAGTTGTCTTAGATTAGAGTTTATTGTTGTTATAGTCAAAGGTTGTCTCAAGCCCAAATGACTTGTAAATCGCAAAACTATACAAGCTTAAGCCTGCATGCATTTTTATTTGAATTATTTATTTATTTATTTATTTATTTCCTGTTGTATACAATATAATATAGCCTATATAGTCTAGGGTGAGATCTGGTGTCTGTGAAGTTCTTAGTATATGATTTACATCAACTAGAGACCCTCATGCTCTATGGATGTCCTTGAAGACACCACTCATATCAGGATAGAAATGTTTCATAATAGAATAAAGACGATCAGATGATGATGATCACTTGTCCAGGAGCCAGCATTTTTCCTTTTATTTGTCACACATCTGTCTGTATTTGATCTTGTTGACACTTATGCATGTACAGTAGGTGAGAAAAGCTGCGACATTCAAAACATCTTTTACTGTCACCGGCAGATGTTGATTAGGAATTTGTAATTCTACAGTCTGTTAGACACATCTAAAATATTTTTCTTGTAAAAAATGTTAATAAATTCCTCATGATTGCACCTTTAAGCAGGCATCTCCACTGATTAAAGCTTAGATCATCTGCCTTACAGGAAAACACTGTGTGATTAAATTAACACAGAGCACATTGGGGACCAGGGGGTGGCTATAGGTGTTGCTTGTGTATTAAGCAGTGCTGGTTTGCTGTGTGTCTTAAACTGGAGATTAATCATAATGTGTTATAGTGGCGTAGTGGTTAGCACTGTCGCCTTGCACCTTCAGACTCTGGGTTCGATTCCCACCTTGGGTCTGTGTGCATGGTGGGTTTCATCCAAAGACATGCAGATTATGCTAAATGGCCTTCCCATAGTGTGTGTGTGTGTGTGTGTGTGTGCCATATGATTGATTGGGTGCACCACTGCCTCGTCACTGATTTGTTGAGGATAATATATGAACAAAACACTGAACACTGGAGCAATAAATAGATGATCATCTTGGACATGCAGAATTGGTTGTTTTTTTAAATATTATTATTTAGTAGCACAATTTAGTATTAATAAATGTAAGACAAAAGACTGGGCTTTTTGAATTATTGATATTTTACCAATTAATTTGCTTAGATTAGAAGTTTGGATGAAAATCATTTAATGCAAATGTCTAAATATTTAGTGACCAGCTACACAGGAGACACCAATCTTGTCTTCATTGTAGACTACATGTACAGTAAGGTTAAGGTATCTTCTTCAACTGCTTCCTTATTCCTTATTCATTTAAATGAATGGTCTAGAGATTATGGAGTGAACCCGAGCTCCATGAAGGCTTCCACATCATCGGGATGTTGATGTATAAAGGTCATGATGTTATAGGACTGATTTAGGTCAAAATGGAAGCCATTAGGACCAGAGGAGACATAGCTTTAGGCATAGCCCTAAGAGCAGCTAGTAATTAGTCTCATAGGGGGAATGGTGAGGAATTATGGAGGGTTTGATTTAATCTGCTTCCCCAAATCTGTCATACTCCTTAAGGAAGTGATATATGAAGCTCCGGTTCAGTGCGACCTGGATTTTATTCCATTCTGCATTATTACTGAAGATTTAGAGGTGGACAGTGGTTCATGCATCTTAATTTTTTAATTTATTTATTTTTTTTTTTATCATTCTGTCATTCGTTGGACGACAGATGAGATCATTTTAGTATGTGTCTTTAAAAAAAAGTCACATCAGCTATTTACAGCACAGAGTAACTGAATAAAGTCTCTTCATTAGTGTAGGGCCTTCTGTTGTTGTTGCTGTTGTTGTACAGCAGGTATTTGTCTATACAAAGTATCAAACCTTAGTACACAAACTAAAAAAAGTCATTAGTATTATGGATGAATAAAATATAATGTATTAAGGCAAGTAGGCTTTTATTGTCATTTCAACCATATACAGGTCAGTACACAGTGAAACGAAACAACGTTCCTCCAGAACTAAAGGACCGCATACATACAAACAACATCAATTAATATCATAAATTAACAAGACTAACTAGCTACAGTAAGACACCTAATTAGCTGAGTAGGTAAGACAAAAAATGAACACCATAAATGACTAAAACTATCTAAGAACTAATACAAAAGACAACATAAAGTAGACGTGCAAATGTGCAAACAAGAGCAACAACACAACAAAACAAGATGCAATACTGAGTTGAGGTTGTGCAAGGAAATTGGCTGTTAGATGATGGATGAAAAACAGTAAATATTTCTTGCTGAAGTAGCAGCGAAGATAAAAGAAGAGCGCATAACGGCTAATAAATATTGTGCAGGTTGGTATGTGAAATTGATAGATATGGGTCTTTTGAGTTTATGTCGAAAGACAAACAACAACATTATTATTATTATTATTATTATTATTATTATTATTATAGCTTTTACTAAAATCACTTCATGTTATTTTACCCCAAAATTGCTTACACTGTATATACAGTTTTAAATATAAATATGTTAATATAAAAAAAAAGTAGTTACGTTTTTAATGTCAAATGAAAATGTATTTTCCATATCCAGTTTATTCCTTTGCCATTTGTTACTGGAAGATCTAATGAACTTGTTTTTTTTTCCCATTATGTCAACACTTTTTAGTTTTTTTGGTATTTGCCAATGATACTGGTCACATTGGTTTCGACTCTAATTGGACCCCTAGATAAAAAATTACTATAAATATACTATAAAGTCAGTCTATACTTGTCCAAGTATTAGGATTTTCCTTCAAAATAAAATATTGACACCCTTAAAAAAACATTTTCTACCAACAAATGTAGAGCTACAGAGGTAGCCGAAGTTAACAAACTCAATATTTAAGTACAAGTACTTTCCTAAAAATGTACTGCAAGAATTGAATTTTTACTCAAGTTGTAGTACTGTGTATGTGCTTTAAAATGTATTTCACATACAAAAGTACAAGTACTCCACAACAAGCATCTTTATATATTACTTCAGTAGCTTGTCTAGCTTGTTGCTACCATTGCTACCCTGTATAATGTAATTAGTTTCAGTACAATTTAACATGAGAGTACAATATGGTTAAAGAATGTGTCAAAAAACATTATAATTATAGGCTTGTTATAAATAAAAACAAGGGCATTGCTATTGGAGTAAAAAAACAAACCAAATGTACAGTATAAGAGCTGGAAACTCAGTGTGTCAGCTAGTTAGTTGCTTCTAATCTCACCGTGACAAGTGTACAGTACCCATTCGAGAGGCTTAAAAGAGGAGTCAAAACTATCTGCAGTGGTGGGATCCGTTGCCCAGGTAACCATCAATTACTTTGGTGCACTAACAAATCTGCGCTTTCATAATGACCTGCCAGAGATTTCTGTAAACTTGGACTGGTGGAAATGTTTTATAACTTTATGGAATATATGATCAGTATCTGGAAAGTAATACGACTGTATTTACAATGTAGTGAGTAGTAGTGAAAATAATCAAGTAAAGTAAAGATGCATAAAGAAAAAAATCCTTAATAATGGAATCATTTAAAATTTAAAACTTTGTCTTTAAGCATTACCTGTTTCCTGTTTTTTTTTTTTTTTCTGTTTATATAAGAGTGCACGCATTGTTTTTTATACATACACTGATTAAAAATAAAAAAACCATGACACACAGTTAAGTTTATAACAAAAGACTTCACAGGAAAGTTGACAAGAACTAGAGCCTTGAGCACTCAGTAAGGAGGATGGTGAAGAATAGACGTCTTTAGAACTATAATTGACATCCAGTCATGTGGTTAGATGATGTCAAAATCAAATCTTGTGTGTTGCTCAATGTGCAATGCCACGGTTGATCAGTGATGCTCGGGGAATGCTTTGTAGTTGATTTAGTGAACATCTTAAGATTGTAAAGATTGTCAGGAATTCTACAACATATGGGGATTCAGCTCCTTGTAGAAAACATGTGGTCTGGATAAAAACAGGAGGTCGATATGCACAACCAAAAAACATTTTTAAAAACATGTAAAATGTTCCTGCGTGTACAGTAAGTAAGTAACTAAATATAAATTCTAAGGGTGCCAATATTTTTGAAGCAATATTAAGACAAATTTTCAACGCTCTTATATTTTATCATAGACTCAGTACTTGTTTTATTATTGTTCTGCATGAACTCGAGTAAAACTAATAAGCTCTAGTATCTAGGGTTTAGTTAAGACTATTAACCTTGGTCCAGTATACTGTATGCTGTAGCTTCCTCTGCAGTGGGTTTGTAAACTAAATACACTCAGAGGTTTAAAATTATTTTATTACTCATTTTTGGTGAAAACAGAATTGGACATTTAAATGGACATTTAAAATAATCTGAGCATTTAAAGCAATTAATTCAGAACCAGACCCCAAATGGTTTTATAGTCCCTATTAATGTTTTTTTTTGCACCTTATGTAGGGCCTTCTGTGATCGCTATGAGGCCGAGTATACCGAAGCAAAAAGGTCGCAGTTTCTCAGCAGCGCTGTGGAGCATTAAACCTTTTAATCATTTATTTTAGCAATATTTCAGCATCACTTGAGTGTGAGTCATATCCAGGTCAGCAGCATGATGATGCCTGGAGGAACTGCTCCCTGATTCTGCACCCTGACTGTTCACTCGATCTGATCTGTACTTGTCATGAGACAGGAAAATACTTGTATCAAAACCCGTGGGTATGATAAACGCTAATGGGATTTGCCTGGAATTTTAGATTGTCATACAAAGCAAATCCTCAATACACAAGCAGATTCTTATGGCTATGCACTGGCATCCGGTAAGCAGGGGCGTGTTTACCATTTTGGGGGCCCCAAAGTCAGGACCTGGGGCCCCCAACGCTCCAACGTTGCCTAAGATTTTCCTTCGATTTGCACAACAGTAATATTGAACTGAGACAAATATAAACCAGATATATTTTCCTTTGAACTGCATAACAGCAGGCAAACTTGTTACAGTCTGGCATAAAACAAAAATTCTTTTTTTTTTTTTTTTTTTTTTTAATAAATAAATTGTGTCCATTGTCTTATTCAAAATTATACAGAATTCTTTTAGCTGTAAGAAATTAAGTCTTATCTTGGTTTTATCTTATACAAGAATCTTTTTGTCTGTTTGCCTCCTCTTCAGATGTTTCATTTAGATTTTTAATCGGAAAAAGAAATGTTGTAAGCTTTCAGTATTTGATTTATTTTCTTTTGTTTTCTTTCGTTTCTGAGCAGCGCTTGGATACGTGCGCTTCATGGTTGATTCTTTCTATGTGTTAAGGCTACATAGTAATGAATGATGTCAAAAGCAATCATTAAATGAGTTAATGGCCCCCAAGCATGCTTTGCGTGGTGGGTAGACACGCTATTGCCGGTAAGTAATGTCCCTTTTGCTGTCTGGAAGTGGACAGGACCACAGAGGACAGACATCGTGACATCTTTTGCACCTGGTCTGTGTATCGTGGTAAGTTGCTCTGGATAAGAGCGTCTGCCAAATACCTAAATGCAAATGTAAATGTAAATTTCGTCCTGCCCAATTCCGAACGACAAAAGGGATCGAGACGACAGTGCAAAACAAATACGTCCACAAATTCCCCGTGGACGTTTTTTATGTGGGGTGTACTAACAGGCAAGGCATGGATAATATAGCTTTCTATTGTATAGCAAAATGCATTGAAAGAAGGCAGAAGTACCACATGATGATATAAATCATATGCATATAAGTACTTTACAGTACAGTAGGTCTTGGTTGTTACAAAGTTTGTCAACCAAAATGTGAGTACAATGTACCGTTAATAATCAGGGCCAAATTTCACAACCCTCATCCTGTGCAAAAATGTCTTCTAAAGATAAGGTGCATCTAATACAAATGTAACTTCTGTGGTGTTGTGGCAAAAAGTAAATGTAGTTTGTTTGTTTTTTGCATAACAAACGTTCCAGTTTTGCAATCCAGTTCACACCATATGCATATTGCACTCGTCTCTTCTAACATTTCATAATCTCATTGTTTCCTAAAGGTCCCATAATTTACTATGTCTTTAATAAGTGAACACAGCTCTCCGAAGTCCCCTAAAGTGTTTAATCTTAATGCTTCAAATTAAATACCAATCAATTAATGAAATACTGAGCAAATAATTTTCATACTCTGAAATCCCTTTATTTCACTCTTCCACTAAACATGCCATTTCAGCCTCTATGTAATTGAGCCACTGGTTATCCACGGCCCACAAGAGAACAGCAGAGCTGAGCAACAAGCCGGGGGAGGGGATCTTCTTAATTGAGGTCACAATAGGGGAAAAAGTCTAATTGGATTGTTTAACGCTCAGCCAATACAATAACAGACACACACACACATACTAGAGACCCATCAAATTTTTTTAAATCGTAGGTCCCCTTTCAGGTGGCACGATGGCTTAGTAGTTAGCAATGTCACCTTGCACCTACAGGTACTGGGTTCGATTTCCATCTCAGGGTCTGTGTGCATGGAGTTGCACTGGACGATACACCAAGCGCTTCAGCTAGTGTTCACATCAAATGTCGGAATGGGGAAAATGTTGAAGACAAGGTGACGTTTTTCCAATATTTAGCTTCCAGACATTTCGGTGTTTTGCTGGTGAGATGCTTTTCTGCTCACCTTGACCGTTCTCCTCTGTGCTCTCCTGTCAAGAACGTGCACAACTGCTTTCCCAGTGGATGTTTCTTGTTATTTGCACCAACAGCAATGCCACAGTCAAGGTCAAGAGTCACTATTTTCTCCACCATTCTGATGCCACCGTTTGTTTTGTCATATGCATGTTGGTGTGTGATTTGCTGATTTCTGAACTTGCAACAAGATATTGTTCATGTGCTGTGAACCAACAAAGCGACTAATGCCGTTGAGCATGCAGTTGGCTGTTGTCTCCTATGTGCACAGGTAACCAGGTCTTGGAGAGATAAGGACAAGCACACATTGTGCATCACATTGGATTTTTCTTGTTCCTAAACACCTTAGGGAAGGGACGAGGCCCAAACCTAGTAGTTTAATTTTGCAGGAATACAGTAGAGTGGTTAGCCTTTTGTTTTCCTCACTTAGTTATACAAGTAGTGTGAAAAATCAGCAAGGATAGGGAAGACCATTTTTGAAATATTTTCTTTCTTTTGCTCCAAATCATTTTCACATGTTTTGGGGCATTACAGGAGTTCCTTGGAGGCCAGCGTTTCAGATGTGAAACAGGCAGTCCAGTCATGGCTCTGGCACAACTTTTTACTTTATTAGTATCCAAGTACTAGTGTAACTCTGGGATAAGTGCATTAGTGTAATTACCACCAGAATGTTTAGTGTCGTAGTGTTGTTATTTCATTGGGTTTTTTTTCTCAGGATTGCCTGAACAGACAGGTGTATGAATAAGTAGTTGTGCTGTTAATAAAGTAGATAGGTATACTGTACATATACTCCTTTATCGTATCTTGTGATATTCTGTCTGCATTTCTAATCTGATTATGGGTTTATCTTTGATAGTGAACTTTGCCAGGTTCTTCCATAGACCATATAGACCCCTGCTGTCTATTTTCTGCCTTAGGCAGAGGTGCGGAATGGAATTTCCCCAACTTTCACAGTGCAGATGGCATACAGTACAAGAATAGAACAAATTGCGGATATCAATCAGAGAGATACCAAAAATAAAATCATCTTTTCTTTATAAAAACAAGAACTGAGACACATCACGAATCTGTGTCCCTCTTTATTTTTCCTGCCATATGCTCACACACACGCACTTACTTCTGTGCCCCAGTTTCCATGGTGACGGAGAATGGGATGCCCATTGCATTGTGGTAGTGAGTCAGCGAGAACAGTAATACACAGATAATTCCTCTTCCCTGAAACTCAGTCATGCTCATGTCACAGCAGGGCGTTTCTGCGTGAGAGATGATGTGGAGAGAGCCGTGCAGTTATTATAAATCCCTCCATATTTCTTCTAATTTATATATACAGAGACAGACAAAAAAATTTATACACACTTCTTGAAAAGAAAAACGGGTATAAATATGTATAATACATATATATATATATATATGTGTGTGTGTGTATATAATACTAAATTTATAAATTACTAAATTTATTGATACATATAAATATATACAGTATATGATTATATTATGAGAATAATATGATATTAGTAATATTATATAAATATAATATACATAATACTATTTTTCATTCCTTGAAATATATATGTATATATATAATGTTTCCAGTCATTTTCATAATATAATGCTAAAATCTATAACAAAGAAGTGTACTAGGTCAATATCGGTGGTATTGATAATCAATAATTATTAGCTTGTTTGAATGGAATATCATTTAAAATATAGTGAATGCGGTGTAAACTAATAATGTCTTCTTGAGTATGAAAGAAGACATTTATATTATAGTATATTTAATTTTTTTTTTTTTTTTTTTTAATAAAAAAATGTTTTTTTGGAATGTATTCAGATTATTAGACTATAGCAACTAACCAAAAATTAAAGAAGGAATGAATTAGAAAATTAGAAAAAAATTATTTTTAATTTTTATTTGAAATTTTGAGAAAATTTCAACATTTTCTCATGAGCAAGAAATGAAATCCCCACATGTATTTTTTCTTTCTGCTCATCTCATCTTTCGTTCCCTGTCCTTTCCCTCAGGACACCATTAATAATAACTCTTTCGGTGAAAAAGATCGAAGGAAAGAGAAGAAGACCCATTCATCCTCACCTCACATAAAAGGTAAGCCAAAAATCCCTGTGTTTATTATTTTATATATTTATATAAATATATATTTTTTGTATATTACTTGGCTTCGGGGCTCTGCATGAAAAAAAAAATTGTGGTAAAAACACACTGTTACACAAATTAATAAAATCTTTTAAATATACTGTACATTACTTCTTCAAGCCACTAACATACAAGGGGTGTTCAAGTCAAATCGGGACTAGTGAATGAATTCGCAAATGAATTCATAAAATCGATTGACTTTTACAGAAGACTTCAAGCACACAGTAAAAAAATGTGAATGATGCAAATCTTTTAAATAAGGCCATGAATGCCGATCTCGGCCAAGGTGGCTCAGAGCCCACTGCAGTCGTTCCTGTGAATGTTCAGTGCCTGGTTCTTGAAAATCAATGGATAACTTGTTGCCAACTTAGCAGAAGATTTGCATCTGTCCGTGGGAACTGTACACACAATTATTCACCAACACCACTTGCACATTACAGGAACTCACTATAGGGAGTTATTGCCACATTCGCAGTTCAGTCCTGACCTTGCTCTAAGACATTTACACATGTTTGGCGTTCTAAAGGAGTTCCTTGTAGGCCGGCATTTCAGACATGAAGCAGGTAGTGTATCATAGCTCCAGTATACTGAGAAAACTTTCTACACAGTTTTCGGGGATAAGTGCATTAGTTTATCAGAGCATTATATAGAGAAATAAAGAAAGCTCACTCAAATGTACCGTAAAAAAACCCTTTAGATGCTATATACTCGCATTTTGTGTACAGTATTTGTTGTTCCTGTGCTGAAATCTCAATTGTTACTTACTTAACTGCCTGAGACAGGTTATGTAATACATGCATTTTTCTTTCTCACATTTTTTTATTACTTTAATGGGATTACAAGTGGCCACAAGTTCACAAGAGGCCTTTTGGCAAAAACATTCACAGTGTTACGGCAAATAAGTTTCCTAATTTTAGGTTCTAATCTTAGCTGAAAGTTGAAACAAGGACACAGACCAATCTTGCATGGATACGTAATTGTGTATTTTTTTCTTGCATAAATCCCCTTCTTGTCACACCCATTACCTAATATATAATCTGCTCTGTGTGTGTTTGTGTGTGTGTGTGATAGGGGCCCAGCCTTCCACTGCTGAACATGTTACCCCAACCGACAAGGACAAGCTCCAAGCAAGCAGCCGGTTGGATGCTAAGCCACGCGTAGCTGCTTCCGTGACACAAAAAGCGCCAGTGTCTAACTGCAAGAAGCAGGACAAACCCACTGACAGTGTGGGCAACAACATCTGTACGGTCCCGGTGTCCAACAACGCAGCCATGAAGGACACGACCAGGGACGGGAATTTGACTGGGACCATCAGCAAGGAGAAAGCCCACTATAACTCCATGAACGGCTGCCGGGAAAATGTTCAATACCCTGGAGAAAATGGGTATGCACACCACCACTCGGATAAAAACAAGGACAGGAATAAGGACACAAGGCAGGACATCCAGTTGACGCCGGTGGGTGCTGAGCAGGAGAGACCTTTCCTTTCCCAGAGCAGCGACAGCAACCGCATGTCCATCAGCTCCGATACTGAACTCCCTCCTTTGCATTTCCATTCTGTAGCCGAACGTACCAACCCATCCATCAGCGAAGAGGATGAAGTGTACCCTCCAACACCTCCGTGCAGGACTGATAGCCTCAGCGAGGCAACAGACTCTGTTTCAAAGCCAAAAACAGGTGACACAACAGCTGTGAACACAGCAGTCAGCACGGACGCCTCGGGACTGACGTACGACTCTGTGAAATATACCCTGGTGGTCGACGAGCACTCTAAGTTGGAGCTGGTTAGTCTTAAGCAGTGTTACCAAGGCTACGACAGCGACAGCGACAACACCGTCTACGAGTCGGCCGTCGAGGAGGATGAGGAGGATCCTGATGTGGATGAGGACGAGGAAGAGTCAGGCGCTGGAGGAATGAACAGGGACACTTCCGGTCTGTCCACAGACTCTGCCACTGACACGTCAGACATGCCCCGCTCACGCAAATTTCTCAACGTCTTCATGAACAGACGTCCGCGCTTTCCTGGTGGGTGGAGCGCATTTCTGTAATATGACCACAAATTGAACACATTTTGTTACTACATTTTTTAAAGAGGAAAAAAACACTGAATGATATTGGTCCAAAAATGCAGCCTTGTGACTTTAGATAATAATCCCGTTTTCTACACTTTAGACATACTACACATACTTTTACCCTTTCCTGCTAACATTTTAATTTTCGCCACAGTCAAGTGTTATGTCCTGTCAGGCTTTACGATAACTTTTTATTATACCATAATGCTGTTGAATTCCTAATTCTGCTTGGTCAGAAATTAATCATGATTTTTCCATAATAGCAGTAATGCTATCTATAAGGCTATAATTATATTATAGTCATTTATGTAGTAACAAAGACACGTGTTTAGATTGTAAGTGCTTCGTTATAAGTATCAGCCAGAGATAAAGACATAATTTCAAGTTTTATAACATGGGAACGTCTTCAGGACGAAGGGCTTTGAAGTTTCTCCTTAACAACTGTTTATAGTTTATATAACTTAAGGGTTAACAGGAACTAGCTTCACACTTTTCTAAATTCCGAATGCAACTGTGAACAGATATAAAAAGTATGATGTATAGATAAATAATAAATTAATTAATAAATAAAAATTGTTAGCTTTGGTATATTGCTGTGATAATAGAGGATTAAAACATATTGTGATACCCATGAGTGGCACAGAAGTAACTAGCTCGTCCTATCATCCGGAGATCAACATTTGATTCCCTGTAGCCTCCTATACCTGGGAGCCTAGTGAGAGCTGATTGGCCAAGCTCTCTGAGAGGGAAGGAATAGGAGGCACTTAAAATTCTCCCATCAATCACGGCTGTAGCACCCGTGGGCTCACACAAGGAGCGGATAGCAGATAGCCTCCGAGTGTTTCATGCTGCTCCCAACAGTGCAACAGAGCAAACAGTTCGAAATTATGCGGTCAGCCGGCGTCACATGGCTCCGAGGAAGCATGTGATAGTCTTCATCCTCCATGGTTCGCAGTTGTAGCCTTGATGGGGGAGTGCACTAATGACAGGTGGGAGTTTGCTACGACTAAATCGTAGTGTCACGCACGTCACATCACATCACTTTATCATTTAACATTGCCCTATAATAGTAGACCAAACTGTCTTTCACTCCTTACATTTCCTTACATTAAAACACAAGTAGGGCCTAACATGAAGCCTTGTGGCATCCCTTCCATTATATTCCGCCAACATTCTTAAGCAAAGATTTCTAAGAATCAGGAAAGATGCAATTGATGTTCAGTATCTTTTATCCTGCCAAACCTTACATACATTGTTGTTGGTTGTTGATCCATAGGTGTGGAATCCTTTGGTCTTTTCTCCTGCATAATCGATGGTGAGGAGAGAGAGCAGAGCCACAGGGCAGTGTTCAGGCAGGTCTTTCTCATCCTTATTACTCTCCAGGAAAGCTTTACTTTAGCATTATGTCCAGATTGAAGCACTAAAATTAACTAATAATTGTTTGATGAAATAAACTATCCTAATGTATCTAAATGAGTACCATTTAATTCAGCACAGCGTGTTTAAAGTTGACGACATCTCCAAAAAATATATAACCTCACTCAGGGATCATGGTCTTATTGAGATGTTTGGTGTTGGTTACAGGTTCATCCCGAGGCACGAGGATGAGCTGGAGATGGAAGCAGATGACCCGTTGTTGATGGAAATGCAGGCAGAAGATCTGTGGTGTGAAGCATACAACATGCGCACCGGCTCCAAAGGCATTTTCCCCGCTTTCTACGCAGTTAAAGTCACCAAGGACAACCAGCCTAAAGGTATCAAGTGTTTTAGGAAGCCCAGAGTCATCCATTATTACTTTAAAATGTCTTCTTCAATAATGACTCTTTGGGTCTGTATATTTTTAAATTGCTTTCCAGAGGTGAAAAGTGATTGGCTAGACACATTCTGGGTGAAATTCCTAGGCTCTGTTCAAGTGCCATATCATAAAGGGAACGACGTGCTTTGTGCAGCTATGCAGAAGGTACAGTACAAATGCAGTATACACTGGTACATATCCTACATATACTGTAGGAATGATGTCGCAAAAATGTAAAACTCTCAAAATGAGCAGATTATAATTTTTTATTATTATTAGTCAAGAAACAAATGAAAACAACCAGAAAAACATGTGATCATGTGTGTCTGTGCTATTTCTTTACCCATGTGACAAGTTTTTTAAAATTGTTTTATTTTTTACTTAGTCATGTGTGTGTGTAGTTGTTTAAAATGAAATTCAGTTCATCATATTGCATAGGTTGTACTGAAAAAAAAAAAGATATGTCACTCTATACTGCACAATCCTGAGGCCTATACTCTATATGTTTATTAAAAAACAGCCAAACAAAAAACAGCTAAAATGAGTTTTAAGGTGAGTTTTAATTATAGCATTGTTAAATATATCTACAGTACATAAATAGAAGCACTGTTTTGTCTGCACATTGGTCAGAACCCACTCTTTCAACGATATCTTTACATTGGACGACCCGAAACCAGGCAACCAATTTTCTGACTGTATGTCTGTATATATGTATATCTGTCCAACCAGTTTGTCACAGCATCCTACAAAACTGGCTGGACAGAATTTGATGAAACTTACTGCCAGTACTTAAGTATTTGCCTAAAGTTAATCCCACTCCATAATTGACATTAAAATGTTCGTTAGAAGTGAAGTTATGAGCAGTTATGTGCCAGATTATAAACCAACAGCGACAGTTTTGATAGCGTACTGGGCATGCGTCAAACTGTGCGTGTCTTTATTCAATTGCTGGACAGAAATTATTGAATCTTTTGCAGTACTTACTGTAGATATCTGCCTAAAGCGATTTTATGAACAGTTATGTGGAGGATTTAATAATCTACTTTAAAATAAACTACTAATAAGCTCAATGTAAACACACACCTGAACCAATAGATATTAATTAGAAAAGCTAAACTGAATATTTTTACTGGGATTATGTAATAATTTCACCTCTGAAATAACAGCGCTGAAATGAAGTGAATTTTAACATATATATTGTTTTAAGACAAAACTTCATCTTCATCCGATCGACTTTTTTGATTTCTCATCTGTGATTCATTCTCCGAAGTGTATTTGACTGACGAGAAAAGAAGTACAATTCAAACAAGACATAAGATGCACAACATTTTATTTCTTTGTATTAGTAAGTTAGAGAGTTCTGCTATACAGAAATACAGACAGATATGTACGTGGGCTTCAACCAGAAATAATAATATCACGGATTACATTAAAGCTGATCAGCTTATTTTTAGCTTTAACCTTAAAACTATTTCTACAAACTCTTTTCCCGTCAACGATGCGTATTTTAGGTAATAAGAAATAAAACCGGACATAGCACGAGCAAAAATTAAGTTACATAGAAAAAAAAACAGGAAAACATAAAGTTAATGATCTGGTGAAGCACAATAGCAGCAATCAGAAAATAGCACTAAGAAACATTTGAATTCTTGCATTTGCATGTCTTAGCTAATTAAATTGTATTTTTTTTTTTTTTTAACTAACTGTATCTGTTGCTTTAAGTGTTTGATGTATCAAATTCATGGTTTTGTTGTATTCTGTGACAGATTGCCTCAAACCGAAGAACAATGCAGTTTAACCCTCCCTCCATGTGCATCGTGGAGATCAATATAAGAGGAGTAAAGATCATCGTTCAGGACGAGTGTGAGATTTCGGGAAGTGTAAGTACTAAAATCAGTATTCATTCATCCATTTTAAGTGTGAAATGGATGTGTTTATGGCTGGTTGTGTGATTTTCTGCTTAATCAGGGAGAATGAATTATGGTTATTTTTCCCACCCATTAATCCATTTTGAGCTTATTACTCAAGATCCATTGGTTACAAAAAACAACAATCATTGGCACCCCGTGTACATATCAGCATGGAGCCTTAACATGATACGTTTTATTTATTTTAACCACTTATCAGTGTGCAACAATTATTGGCACCCCAGAGTACATATCAGCATGGATAATATATTTTATTTATTTGAGGGCCCATCTCAGGACACTCAGGGTCACCTTAATTCCAAAAGTAGCATAAGAAAGCAAAATACACCATTTTGCAAATTAAAATACATTT
>JAQQZT010000002.1:25601504-25613774 GCA_030068275.1 Clarias platycephalus | reverse complement strand
TGCAACATATTTCCAAAGTCAATGAGTAATCGTGTAAAATAATCATGATTTCAATCATGACCAAAATAATCGTGATTTATGATTTTTTCCATAATCGAGCAGTCCTAATGTTATGTTAATGTTAATCCGTGTGTGCGTTTTATTTTATAATTTTTTCTCAGCTGGAAGTGTGTGAGGAGAAGGCTGCAGCTGTGCTCCCGGCCTCCTGTATGCAGCTGCTGGACAGCACTAATTGGAAAGAGAGACTCGCTAGCATGGAGGAGTTTCAAAGGGTGAATACTCACCATTTCTCTCTCTCTCTCTTTCTCTTATACGCCTCTCCAGCGCTTTTTCAACAGCCAGTGCTTAAAAGGAGTCTTTTGTTAACAAAATAAAAATTTTTGTATTTCTCTCTGTGTTGTTTGTGTGTTAGGCTGTTGAACAGATGGACAGGAGCGAAATGCCATGCCAGGCTCTAGTGAAAATGCTGGCTAAGAAACCTGGCTGGAAAGAGACCAATTTTCAGGTGGGCATCATTCATGATGCAGAAAGGGACCCTGGACCTCCATCTTTATTGTTATTATTTTTTTAACCTACTAAACTCTCTTACTAAACTTAGTTTCGCACATGCTCAGGTGATGCAGATGAAGCTGCACATCGTCAGGCTCGTCGCCGGGAAAGGCTCCTTCTCGAAAACCTCGGCTCTCGTTGTGATGGACGGCCTGGTGGACAAAATCGGAGACGTGAAGTGCGGCAGCAACGCCAAAGAGGCTCTGACTGCCATCGGAGAAGCCTGCTCGCTGCCGTGGACTGCCGAACAGGTGGGTCTGGTTTCACAGCCTCGTCATAACCATATGAAAGAAAACAACATCTTGTTTATTTAAATTTTTTATTTATTTTAATTCACATTGCCAACAACCAGGGTTATAATTTAAACTAAAGAGAGAGTGATGCATCCTTTTTGTTAGTATTTTCAAAACCTACATGTTCTCGGGTGTGTGCGTGTCCTGTGTGGGGTTCTTTTTTTTTTGTTTGTTCTTTTAAACTGTATTATGTTTTATAACGTTCTGTACAGGTGGTCTCTTTGGCCTTTGCACAAAAGAACCCTAAAAATCAGGCCGAAACACTCAACTGGCTGTCCAACGCCATGAAGGAGTTTGGCTTTGCAGGGTGAGTCGTGTTTCTCTCTCTGTCTCTGTCTCTCTCTCTCTCTCTCTCTCTCTCTCTCTCTCTCTGCGATGTAATCTGTTACATGTTCATGATTCATACATTGTTTGTTTGTTTACTGTTGTAATCTGGCAGAATTAACGTGAAGGGATTCATCAACAACGTCAAAACCGCTTTGGGTGCCACCAACCCGGTGAGTGTGTGTTTTTTAAGGTGTTGGTGTGTATGGCAACCTGATCCTTTGTTTGTTCAAATATTTGTTTGTGCGCTTCCTGCTTTCAGTGTATTTGCACAAAGCCTTTAAGTGTGGATCAGGGAGTGCTTTCTGTCGAGTAAATGACGGAACGTTTCAACCGGATCTTGGAGCAGGCAGTGAGGATCATGGGTTAAGCATTAGTGCATTCAAATGAGTAATTAATGCCCATATTGGAGACACAAGGCTTCACAGATCAGCCCTGTCGGGGTTCTTCGTATGAGCCAACTTAAACCGAGGAGTGTGCAGTATGACAAGACCAACGTTCCACAAGCACAATGGGAACAGTACCAAAAACAACAAATTATTTGAAATAAACCCAGTGGTGAGGGAAAAAGATGCTTTTACCCCTTCGAATCCAGACACGACCAAGTCGTATATACAAGGTGCCGTATAGGCCATGCAAATTTAACCCATGCGTGTTTATAAAAGGATGAAGAAGCTCCAAAATGTCAGCACTGTAGCACTACTCCAAGCATAAAGCATATACTTTTGATCTGCCCAAGCTTTAATACCATAAGAAAACTATTTGTACCAGAACAAGATTTAAAAAACATATTCTCCAAGACAAAACCAGAAAAACTTTTACAATTCTTATCAAAAGTGCACCTAAAGAACCTTATGTAAAGTCTTGCCATGTTAGAATGTTTTTATTTATTTTTATTTACTTTTTATTTACCACAACTCTTTAAATTCCTTACATTATAACATGATATTATATTGGTTCGAATAAATCAGTTTAATGTTTAATATGTATCTGCCATGAAATAGCCTGAGAAACTGATAGGGCAATAAATACTAATACAAACAAACAAAAAAAAAAATTGCAATATGACAACAGTATTATAGCACTCTTCGCAAAGACATTTCAACAATGTGAATACAAGTAGTAACTGTACAAAACCATGGTCCGAATATATTTTTTTCTTTTTTCTATTCCAGGCCGTGAGGACGTCTGCCATCACTCTGCTTGGCGTGATGTTCTTGTACATGGGGGCTCCTTTGCGCATGTTCTTCGAAGACGAAAAGCCGGCACTGCTTTCTCAAATAGATGCCGAGTTTGAGAAGGTTCATAAACACACATTGCCAATAATGAAATCAAAGATTTTTGTTACCTATTATTGACATTTAAAATATTACTAGTATCTGTAACGTAACAGTTTGTGGCTCTGGGTTTCTCAGATGCAAGGTCAGTCTCCCCCCGCTCCCACGCGAGGGTCGACCAAGAAAGGAGCAGAGGACGACCAAGAGGAGGCCGATGAGGAGGACGCGGACGGGGGTGCCGCTGACATCATGGACCTGCTGCCCAGATCTGATATTAGGTCAGTTTATTTATTTATTTATTTTTTTATTTTAAACGACCATGATTCATATTTGCAGAACTTACTTGCAGTCAGCTTTAAATATATGCAAAAGTGGAAAGACATTATGAATAAGCTTGATTGTTGATATGGATCCATCTGTACTGTGGTTTGCAGTGATAAAATCACATCAGACATGGTGGAGAAGATTAGCGATAAAAACTGGAAGATCCGAAAGGAAGGGCTGGATGAGGTGGCGGCCGTCATCTCGGAGGCCAAGTTTATCCAAGCCAGCATCGGAGAGCTGCCCCTGGCGCTGAAGGGCCGCCTCGGTGACTCCAACAAACTACTGGTATTTTATTTATAATTTTATTTTTAATCTTACACAGGCCATGTTTTTGTGTTGAAAGCTTTCTTCAAGTGTAGTAAAGGATTAAACCTCGTTTGTGGCACTAAATGAATGATATTTTTGATTGTTTTTTTTGTATTTTAAATGTTTACACTCATGTGTTTGTGTGTTTAGGTTCAGCAAACACTGAACATCTTGCAGCAGATTGCCACAGCTATGGGTCCTGCTCTCAAACAGCACGTGAGGAATCTGGGCTTCCCCATCATCACCGTGTTGGGAGACAGCAAGGTAGAACTCTTAAAACCGACCTTTAAACTTACTGTATAATCTTGTAGAATTATTATTATTATTATTTTTTTTTGTCTGTCCCAAAAAAGTTGACATTATTAAATAGTCGAACAACATTACACAATTATTACATCATCTTAAAATTTGAGCGAGAATTGGTTATGTTTTTACATTTAATTCTGTGTTGCTATGTAAAAGAAACTTGAAGATTCAAAGTTTGAAAAGCATCTCATCTCATTTTTTCTTTTTCTTTTTTTTTTCCAAGGTAGATAAAAAAAAAAAAAAAAATAAATATATATATATATATATATATATTTTTTTTTTCCCATTTAAATTTCAAAGTAGCATATCATCTCTTCCTATGGGCCGATTACGATGAAACAAAGTCTGTTACCTCAAGTTTGACCAAATACACTTGTAAAAAGCTAATTAAAATTCGTTCAGTATTTTAATTTTTTTTACATGATGCATGCACAAACAAAACAAACAAACATTGCAAAAAACATCTTTATGCGTTCCCCCTAATCAATTTTCAGCAAATATCTTTAAGACACGGCAACTTTACAGTTTTTATTCTATGTATATAGATGTCTCCTCAGTAATTATCTGGTACACATCCTAGGAGCACTGAGTGTGAGGCTGGAATTCACCTAGAATTGCGCACACATTCACACCTTGAGGCAGTTTAAGGTAGCCAAGCCACCTACCTGCACACACACGCACACATTCACACCTTGAGAAGATGTAAAACTCCTCATGCATTAACTCAAACTCGGGATCAAACTCGTGCAGCTGTGCAAGGCGGAAACCCAACCGCTCCACCACCATCTGTGCCCTGCATGTGCAGTGTGTATCCAGTTGCAAATGGTTATCTGAGGACACACTTTCTATCGAAAGCACCATCTGTCTGTGTGTACATGCAACTGAAACCACACCTTGTGCTTGCAGGCCAACGTCCGTGCCGCTGCCCTGACGACACTAAACACGTGGGTGGAGCAGACCGGCCTGAAGGAGTGGCTGGAAGGAGAAGACCTGTCAGAAGAGCTGAAACGGGAGAATCCCTTTCTAAGACAGGAGGTACGTGAACACGGTAAAACGAGCTCCGCATGCGTCTGATTACATCAGTATGATTATTCCCAAGGTGTTTTGAATACAGCCCAATCAACACAAAACACCGAAGTTTGATGTTAAACATAAAAAAAAACATATTTTAAGCCCGGATGGTTGGGGTTATACCAACATGACAGAAGTTTGTTTTTTGAGAGAGGCTTTCTTTTCTATGATTTAAACTATTAATAAATAAATAATTGATGAGGCTGAGACAAGGAACAGCATTAGTTTCATTCTTTAAATAGTTCCTGTGTAATTAAGGCCACTCTTTTTTTTTTTTTAAATATATAATACGCACACACGCAATGTTAAAAAAGAAAACTAGTTGAACGAGTTCTCTTAACTTTGCGTAATCTAGATTCTGGGCTGGCTGGCCGAGCGTTTGCCCAACATGCGCGCCGTGCCCGCTGATCTCATGCTGTGTGTCCCGAACCTGTACGCCTGTCTGGAGGATCGCAGTGGAGACGTGCGGAAGAAAGCCCAGGATGCTCTACCCATGTTCATGATGCATCTGGGCCATGATAAGATGAGCAAAGCCACTAATAAACTCAAGGTAGGTATCTGTATCTTCTGCACTGTGTATGGTTCTGTGTTGATCTTTTGGGTTTCAGCAGTTCAGAAACTTGTGATTTTCACTTTTTAATAATACTCTTGATAATGTTAATGTTATTTTGTACTTGCTGCTTCATTAGCCAGCCTCAAAGGACCAGGTGCTTGCCATGCTGGAGAAGGCCAGGGCGGTGATGCCCACCAAACCTGCTGGACCCGCAAAAGCCGCTCCATCTAAAGCAGCTCAGAGCGCACCGCCTGCAAAAGCAGCCCCAGGTATTGTATACATGTCTCTCTGTCTCTACATCTTCATCTCTCGTATGATATTTGTTAGCTGAAACGATTCCTCGAGTAATTCGATTATAAAAATTATCGAGGCAAAATCTTCATCAATGCTTCTTTTAAATAATTTTAAAATGTCATGTTTTTGCTCAATTATTTGTTTGGCGTGACGCAGCGCATTTCCGGATGCAAGCCGCCACTTAACACCGACAAAGAAGAAGCGCTTACGTCACCCACAAAGCGGAAGGAGACGCAAACAGTTAGCTGTGTATTGATTTGAGGGAGCTCCCTGTTGCGGGCTGCAAAATGGAAAGGAGCGATAAAATTATATTACATTTTTTTTATTGTGTGCCTTAGTTTTTTTGATACGAAGTCATTTGACATACCCTTTTTTTTATTTATTTTTTTAGTTTTTGTTTCTGAGAAAAGATTTTATAATAAGAGTGTATGACACTGTAATGCACTTAATTCATCTCAGTCAACTTTAAGCTATTCCTTGTATTGTGAACAATGACTGTTTATTTTTGATAAAATGCTGTATGTAGGGCTGCAACTAATGATTATTTTAATAATGGATTAATCTGTCGATTGTTTTCGATTAATTGGATAAAACCCCCCAAAAAACAAGAAAAGCATTCATTTCCAACCCTTTATTCAAAAACAGAACTAAAATCTTTAGAAAGCGCACAAACATGTTGCTCCTTGAGCTGTTATAATAATAATCAAATAAAATTAAAATGGACTAACACAAAAAACATAGACATGTATGCTTTACATCTGCCAAATATATACAGTGGAACCTTGGATTACGAGCATAATTTCGTTCTGGAAGTGGCTCGTATTCCAAAACACTCGAAAACCAAATTAAATTAAAAAAACACACTAACGGAATCACTGCTGTAAAGTAAAAATAAAACAAATTAACCTGCACTTTACACACACCAGAGCAGTGTTTGTGCGTGTGTGTGCGGCACGGTGTCCAATGACGCAGGCAAAGAGCAGCCTAAGCCTTGAGCAGAGAGAGGAAATGGATCTTTAACCTCTCTAATTAGACTTGTTTTACACGCGCGCTGTACACATACGCATACAGACACGAAATAGAATATGTTTTACGCACACACACGTGGTCACCGTGTTATAGTAAACAGTACACGCCTGCACGGATGTTGATTATACCAGTAAGAGACGAGCACTAAGACCCAGCAGCCTCCGCCATGTATCTTTCCTCTACCTCCGCTCGTTTTAAAAAAAATATATATATATTTTTTGCTCAGTCCTGTCTGTGAGGCGCCGAACTCTGCTGGCATCAGCGCGCGAGACCGAGTGTGTTCAGTCCGCTCCGCGCTCCACTAACGTTTTTTTTAATAATGTCTCAAATGTCTCTGCGTCACAACGAATAGATTATGAAATTCGTTGCCAACGCTTTTAGTAATCGATTTTATCGATTCGTTGTTGCAGCCCTAGCTGTATGCATTTAAAAAATAAAAGTAGATTTTCCTAAAATCAAAAACCAATTAATCTTTGTTTCTCTTATATATTTTACATTGCTGTTTAATTAAGCAAAAGTACATTTTACATTTTTATACAAGTACAGTCCGTTTCTAACGACCTCTCATTCTGCAGTATGGATGACCCAGCTTATTAGTTCACTGGATCGTTATCTATAGCAGCACATCACGCTAAGTGCAGCTACAGTATGTTGAGGTTCAGTGAATCGTAGCTTCATCGGATGCACTAATCGCCTCCGCTCTTTATCTCTCAGCACCGGCTAAAAGCCAGCCTGTCCTGGATGACTACAGCCCACCAGAACCCAAACAGGACACCAAGAAATCCAAAACAGCAGCGCCTGCTCAGAAAAAGGTCTGAATAATTGCATTTCTGTATTTTTTTTCAATTTGTAAAATATCCACTACCGCTCAAAATGTTGGGATCACGTGGACATTTCTTTTTGTTTTTATTATAGTGATTTATTTTCTACATTCCACAACAATACTGGGGATTTCAAAACTATGAAATAACACATACAGTATGGAATAACAGCAACAGTCAGTTGTTATTTTAAGACACAAAAGATCGACAAACAAGCACAAACTAATTTTAATAGCTAAATTAAGTTCAGCTATAATAAATCGTCTTGCTACTTCCTGTAAGTGGTGGTTGTTATTGTGGGGTTTATTATTATTGTTATTTCTTGACATCAATAAGTTATTAATTAATTATGAATAACTTTCACATGTGTTGTCCCGTCTTTTAGTCATTTTAAACCCATAGGTTGCCACTGTTTGTAACCAACTCAGTTTACTGACATTAAAATCTATTGGTAACCTGTTCATATGTTAAGTCTATGCATGAGACTTTCTAAGAGCTTGTTATATCTGTATCATAAACGTCACCGTAAATGTCTTTTGGCTTTGTGCGTAAATACCATCAATGAAGAGTGCCTGAAGAGTGAAGGCTGCTATTTTTGCACTGATTAGAAGAACGGCGTGGAGCAGAAAGCGAAGGTAGACAGAGAGAGTGTGTCTAAACCTAACAGACTCTCAGGGGGGAAACCCAGCAACCCACAGGTACGGGGTGGATCAATAAACCTCCACACGACCCACAAACGGCACTCGTTTTTGTTCATCACGCTTTGGGGTGCACTCTGTGAATAACTGGGATGTCTCAGGGTCTGTCATGCGTCGTCGTTTTCTTTTTTCTCTCTCGCTCTCTCTCTTTCGCCTCGGCTCTATAAGCGAATAAGGTTTGCCTTGTGTGTGTCCTTCAGGGAGTGGTGGGTAAGAAGGCTCCAGTCAAGGCCGGTAATAAGGATGAAGAAGACAAGTCAGGCCCTATCTTTATCTTTGTGCCTAATGGAAAGGAGCAGAGGATGAAGGAAGAGAAATCGCTAAAGGTAATCGTCACAATACATTACTGTCTACTGCATAATGTCATAAAACATATTTTGTATATCAGGAGTGTTTTATAGATGTAAGATGGCAGCAAGTAGACAAACAAAGACAAACTCGAGCTGGCGAAATTAGTAGAATGTCCTAATGGCATTTTTTTTCCCCCCCCAGATCAAGTAGAGTAGAAATGATGGAATTACTCAGTGGTAAAGGGGGGGGGGAAACGCTAATCAGCCTTAAGTTAATAGAGTCTAATGATAGTGTTGGCTAATTAAAAGGAAACATGGCCTCAAGGAGAGAGGAAACCGTGAAAAGGATTCCTTTAAAAAGAAAGTCCAATATGTAGTCTGGCTCAGACAGTTAAGGTTCTGGGTTACTGATCAGAAAGGTCAGGGGTTCGAGCCCCAGCACTGCCAAGTTGCCGCTGTTGAGCCCTTGATTAAGGCCCTTAACCCTACCTGCTCCAGGTGGTGCTGTATCCTGGCTGACCCTCCGCTCTGACGTCATATTCCTTACTGGGAAATATGAAAAATATATATATATTTCACTGTGCTCTAGGGTATATGTGACCAATTGAATCTTAGTGTAAGTAAATAAATAGGAAACTGGTGTATGTATAAACAAAACAGGACGAAATATGTGGGAAAATGTCAAGCGTAATATGCCTCGAAAATAGAAAATGTAGAGCAAAACAAATGAGTAAAAACAATTCAGTGTTTATGATGGGGCTGTAAGAAATCAGCGGAATGAAACAGGATTTGTGTCTAGAAAAGCCAAATGAAACCTGGCACTAATACCTAACCTGAAGAAAGCCAAGGTCACCGTGGGCTAGAGAGAAGTGATCATGGAGTGTGGAGGATTCACAGAGGAAATGATATTCCGTGATGAATAATAAATCTCTATTGACTGAGGTGATGATGCTGGTGCTGTTGTGAAGAAAACAATCAGTTTCACTCCCACTCATCTATGATACAGGGTTACATGTCCGGTAAAGGACCGATCATTACATTCAGCAATCAGTGCACAGGTGTAAAAAAAAAAAAAAAAAACTCTGGTCATGATGAAGTCGTGTTTTTCAAGACGATATTGGCATAATAATCTTGTCACAGGGCAGAGAGTGTTGGAACTGGCATAGCAACTCTGTAACATGACCAGCAAACCAAGAAGCTCTCAACTGGACTGAAAATTTATAGTCAGCCAACTGATTTTTATCTTTTTATCGTTGTACATATGATGCAGAAAATGTGTGCACTAAAGAAGCTTCTTCTAAAGTCTAAAATATGCAACATCTAAAATATGAAGTGAGCGATCTTGTTACCTTTCAATTTTCTAAATTTCAAGTTGCTAACTTCGTCTGTTTTTCAGAGATGATTTTATACTGTACGTGCCCCGAAAGTGGTAATTTTTCAGCGTTATACTCTAATTTCAAACAATAATAATTTAAAATGCTAATTATTCATATTTCTTTGAGTATTGATACTAAAATTAGTTATATGATTTATAAAAATTGTTGCTCAAATTAAAAATTCCATTAAAATTCCAGGGCTACGTCAGTGCGCTTTGCATGATGGATGGTTTTTGGTAAAATCTTAAAGACCAAATATTCTGTAGTGTCCGTAACCATGTCAAATTAATGTTGCAATATCCTAATTGCACTTTTTCAGGTTTGTGTCTTTTCATGTGAAATTTGAATTGCCAAAGTTTCATCTAAATGACAATTAAGATCATTAAAAGATTTTAATTAAATAAAAAGTTACGGACTCTTTGGACATAAAAGGGAAGGAGGTTGTATTTCGCAAATGTAAATACAATAAAATATTAATGTGTAGTTTGTAATATTTACAAAAAAAATGAAGCATGGATCAGGAGATAAGAAGCATTAAGTATTATGAAAAATGGTGTTATGATACTGTGAAAATTCACGTGGCAAAAAAAAAATAGCACTCTTTTTAGCACCTTTTTTTTTTTTTTTTTTTTTAGTAGTAGCTTAATGAGGAATATTTGTTTTATTAATTGTTTTATTCTTATAATATTTTTATTTCCATGCCTCAAAGAATTCAAGCTGTCCAGCAATAAATTACCATCTAAAAATAAACATCTACCATTCATTTAAATTATGATTGAATTTTTGTGGTGTTTTGCAAGCCAGAATTTTCCACATTTTAAACGAAAATAGTTGTCTTGTATCTTTATTTGTTCATTTCAAATGTAAAAAGAAAATAAAGTTTGAACTCTGATTGTTCTGTTAATCATTAGAGCTAATTGATTTGGATTTGAGCCTTTAGTCAAGCATTGACTAATGTGAGACTAAACAAATCAAATAAGACTTAGATTTTTTTTCAGCTTTTTTTTTTTTTTTTTTTAATGCTTGCTCTGAGCACTTCTAAAGAAGCAACAGCACTGTCGATAACCTGGTTTGTGATTTATAGATCCTGAAGTGGAACTTCATCACTCCACGGGACGAGTATGTGGAACAGCTAAAGACTCAAATGGCCACGTGCCTGGCAAAGTGGATAACAGATGAACTCTTTCACTACGACTTCCAGCGCCATGTGAAGGCTGTCAACGCCATGATTGAGGTAAGACACACTTTCTTTATAACGGTGTGTTTGTATTGTACTGTACACATTCATACTTGTCTTGCTTCTTAAAAAGTCGATTACGGTT
Organism: Clarias platycephalus; assembly: GCA_030068275.1. Classification (NCBI taxonomy): domain Eukaryota; kingdom Metazoa; phylum Chordata; class Actinopteri; order Siluriformes; family Clariidae; genus Clarias; species Clarias platycephalus. The sequence goes on along the minus strand of JAQQZT010000002.1, from coordinate 25,602,941 downwards.
TGCGATGATAATTTCACGCATGCGGACCTGACGTTATCGCTGAGGGCCACATTCGCCCATTCAGGGGGGGGGAAAGGCATTTTATTATTGAGTTAATAATAATTAGTTTATTACTGTTATTAATTAGTCTGCTGCAGTTATGGCAGATGTTGGTGTAATAACCCTTTTTCTGGTTCTGTGTATGGTCAAACAGCACCCTCTGCTGGAAACTTTCTGAACTGTATACTTGCTTAACAGTCAAATCATATGTAAAGTCCGAAAAATCAGTGATTTTCAGGCCAGCGTGCCACCATGCAACAACTCATTGAGTTTAATTTTATTTGTATAGATGTTGTCACACCAGTTTTACAGAATAAAACAAATAATCCAGAGGAAACTTTCTGAGAAGAAGAAACATTGAGCTAAAAGATGTAACCCGTCCTCGCACCTAATAATACAGTATGCAGGTGTAGAAGAATAAAGGCACACAACACTAAGCTCGTTAAAAGGATATTGAGGACGCGTATAGTCTTGATGAGATATGCGGCTGCTGTAATCATAATCATCCTTCTCATCTCGTAGCACATGGAAGCCGAGGGAGAAGCTGTGATTGGCTGCCTGGATCTGATCCTGAAGTGGTTCACGCTGCGCTTCTTCGACACTAACACCAGTATTCTGATGAAGGCCATGGAGTTTCTCAAACTCCTTTTCACCATGCTGAGCAGAGAGAACTACCACCTGAGCGAGTACGAAGCCTCGTCCTTCATCCCCTACCTCATCCTTAAGGTCAGAGAGTCGTCTTAACACACCCGCACCCATTCTGATAAGAGTCTTAATGAGTGTCTTACTGAAAAATCTAGCATCATTTAGAATTCATAAAGTTTATTTTTTGCCCCATAATTTATTTATGCAAAAGGTGATTTGTTTTTTCAATATTTAATCATGCTGTGTTTATTCCTCCTTAATGCATAATTTAATTCAAACATTGTCAGATCTTTTAATGCTTTGTAAGATCTGTACACCTGGCCTCATCACGATTGTGCCATTCTTTTCCTGTTTTTTTTTTTTTTTTTTTTTTCCCCCCCCTTGAGCAGGTCGGGGAATCCAAAGACGTGGTGCGCAAAGACGTCCGTGCCATTTTGACCATGCTGTGTAACGTGTATCCTCCAAGCAAAATGTTTCCCTTCCTCATGGAGGGGACCAAGTCCAAGAACTCCAAGCAGAGATCAGGTTTTGTTGATTTTTATTTGTATTTTTTTTTATTTTAGGTAAATCAGGAATATTAGTTTGCCTGCCTCACATGCATATGACCTTGAGTAACATCCAATTCTTAATACATAGGGTTTAATATTATATTGGCCCCGCCCCCTTTGCAGCTATATCAAGGGCAGTGGTGGCTCAGTCGGTTAAGGCTGTGGGTTACTGGGTTACTGATCGGAAGGTCGGGGGTTCGAACCC
>JAQQZT010000002.1:25570867-25580954 GCA_030068275.1 Clarias platycephalus | reverse complement strand
TGCATATCTTTGGACTGTGGGAGGAAACCGGAGTACCCAGAGGAAACCCACCAAGCACGGGGAGAACATGCAAACTCTATGCACACAGAGACGGGAATCGAACCAGAACCCTAGACGTGCAAGGCGACAGTGTTAACCACTACGCCGCCCTGGTGATTCCCATTAGTATTTAATACCACTGGTTAAAATCGTGATCCACACTGACCGCACAGCCGAAGCGGCAGTCCTGCATGTTGATCCAGTAGTTCTCGTGATTCCAGAGGCTCTCGATGCCGAGGAAACACGGGCTGGACGTGGGATAGCTCTGGCCTGAGAGCGGGTCGATGAAGAAGTTATCCAATATGTCACGTCTCCCTGCCAGAACCAGAACCCAGCTATGAACCCGTAAGCCCCACAGAGGATCAGCGTGATGCCCCTGCTCCTGTAGAAAAGGATACACATAAAAAAAAACAATCCTATTAATAATAATCCTATTTGAGACTCAAAGCCATAACATGATGAGATTTGATTTCCACTACAGCTAGGTCTGCATAGATCGTAATCAGGGTGATGAACTCAGACCTCCTTTAGTGTCTCAGCATCCTGCTGTTTTGCGGGCAATCCCTGACGCTCCTGCTCCTTTTTCTCCTCCTGTTTCTGCTCGAAGGTGCTCTTTAGTTCTCGTGCAGGTTTAACCTTGTACCTCATCGGTTTCTCCTTCTGCTCAGACGGCTTCCCATCAACCTACACGCACGCAAGCCGGGACAACATGACCATCCCTGCTTATTTGATCAATTTTCCCCAATGGAATTCTAGGAGACTCGATGAGGCTGTGTGGTCACTCACCGTATCCTGAGGTTTGAGTAGAGGACATTCCTGATTGCTCAGATCGAGCAGGCACATCTCTTTGGTAGCATATCCGCTGACGCAGTAGGCGTTGTAGCCAGCGCCCAGCAACAGACTGCAGAGCAAAGTGGAGAAATCGAAACACGTACCTCGCTGAGTCTGCGCCACGTGCGTCGAAGAGTAGAGCTCTTTCGGCTGAACAAAATCACACAGTCATAAGAAGCACGTTACCGCTCTGTATGGTGGAGTATTTGCAGTTAGTGCAATATTTAGGGTAGAAGCTGCAGAAGTAGCTCTCACCACTTCAGTTGGACAATCCAGCAGCTCCAAAGTCAAAAAGTCAGAGATGAAACTAGCACAGCCCTGCCAGTCGTACAGCTCAGTGTAGGGTAGCAGCATGCGCCGCAGCGTGGTGCTCACAAACTTCTGTCACAACCAAATCAAGAACACAAAGCTTTAATGCGCATACCTGTCCTTGAGTATTGGGTGTTGGAAAACTAATGTACAGATCATGGGGTGTTGTAAATACTGCACCTGTACTCCAAACTCATTGACTGGGCAAAGTAGGAGCGGTTTGCGGTCAGGGAACATTAAGGAGTACTGAGAATTGAGGTTTTCCGCCATGGACAACAACACCATCTCTTCGGCTGAGATCTCTCTGTACGAGGCCGGACAATCAGACGGATCTGGTGCGGGCGTCTGGTCTGACCTGTAAAAAATGCGTCAGTTTGGATAGCCGGTACTTTAACTGTACTCTGGTACTAAGAGTTTCTGTTGGCTTATTTTCCCCAAATGGAATAACTTCTTGTGCAATAATTTTAGCTTCTACAGTGTTGCTTGCATAGGCTAATGCATAGCCAGTATGTTTTCATTAATGGACTGTTAATGATGCATTTCATCCAACTTCAGGGAGATCACGAGTTACACAATCTGTGTTCGAGGAAACGAAACTGTGGGTGAGAAGGTTATGGTTTTATTTTCCTGTGAATCACTGCCTACACGGATGCTGCCCTGTGATGAAGCATGAGTATCAGGTCAAAAGGTGTTTGTTTGCCAAACAACACCTCGTGAGCAGACTTACAGAAAAAGAGGAGCATGTTGGGGATAAGGGGAAGGCTTGTCAATGCTTTTACTGCCAGTGCAGTTCACATTGCGGACTGTAGAGGGCTTTGAATGGCACTCCTTAAATGTCTTAGTATAATAAGTGTATTCACGCCAATGACATGTGAACTGATCAACATTCGTCATCAACTATACACCGGCAAACTGGTGACAGGATCATGGACACCCAAGGCTTACCCATGCCCACGGTAAACCAAGATCAATCCAACCCCAGTCCAATCCCAGTCCAAGGCCAACACAGCACAAATGGTAGAAAAAAGTCAGTGCTGGTGCATGATAGAAAGGACCTAGACCACTGAGTGCACCACAGCACTCCGTGCACAGCGCCCAGCAAGAACCAAAGAGCCCTAGGCTACCAACCCGGCCTCCAAACTCCCCAGACTGCAATCCAGTCTAGCACCAATGGGATGCACTGGACAAACAAGTCTGATCCACTGAGAATCCACCCCGCAACCCACATTACTCAAATGATTCGCTGCCAACATCCTGGTGCCAGACACCACAGCACACCACCAGAGGCCAGAGCTGCCCCCATAGCACAAGGGAGATCCAAAACATAGGTGGTTTTAATGTTAATGTTTTTAATGTTATGGCTGATCAGGGTAAATCGCAAAAAATTTACAATTCGAAGTGCCTAACTTACAGTCTCTTTGAATCCTACAGAACTAATTCATTTTTCAAAGCCAATTATTTTAAAAAATATATTTAAAAATTCCTTGCTTAAATATTGTTTCAACATTCAAAGAACAAATAACAACATGTACAAGTTGGGATATAATTTTCAGTTAATATTTACAATCCCTATAGTGCCCCATTTGACCACCAGAGGGCTACATGTCTATAGGTAAACAAGTGAGTCTAACTGTTTTTAACATGAAATAAGTATTGTATGTGTCCAAGTACAAGTCTAATTGCAAATAAAAATTCTGAGCCACCACACACTAAGAAGGCACTCGCTGAGATCATTTCACAATATACAATCCTACTTCTCTACATCTCATTTTATACATTTATACATCTTTATACTGTATGTGATTGTTTCTGTCCAGTTAATGATTATGTACTGTAAACAGCTGGGGGTGTTTGTGAGCATCGTCTGGCGTAATAATTATGCTGAGCACAGAGCAAGCACCAGTGAACTTTAGTAAACTCACCGGTGGGGAGATGAGGGACTGATCTGCATTTTGTCTAGAGTCTGTTCCAGTTCTGTTAACTCTCTGAGGCCTGCATCCTCACCCTCCTTCTCCTCTTTTACTTTGGTTTCTTCCATTTCATTCATTCCATTCCAGCTACAGAAAGCACCTAAAAACAGGACAGAGTAAAGCATTACAGGTTATAGATTCCTGGGTCACAGAGATTGGTGATCATTAACATTGCAGCTTTGGTTTAATGGATGAAATTTTCGATCAGATGAATTGAAGATGAATAAATGTAAAGGTTAAATGTAATTCTGGTCTAATTTTAGAGGAAATTACGGTGGTATGATATTTAAAACAAATATTAGAAGAATAAAAATCTTTTTAAAATACATATTAGGCTCCTAAAGATGTCTTCCTCATAGATGGTTAATGGTTCTAACTTTCTAAAGAGGTTTTACATACAATGGGTGCTAGATATCTATTATTGTTTTTATTAGTAGTAGTATAAATAAAACACCTGAGTATAGCTTAATAATTAAGATATGCAACACAATGCTGCTGAAACTTTATTATTTAAAATATTTCAACTTCGGTTTTTTCTGTCTATGTATTGGTACATTAACAATTACAGCTTTTTACCGTTCACTAACTTTACCTTTAATCGGCTGTGTTTGTCGGTTTCCATGGTGACAAGACAGCGGCACGTGTTTATGACGTCAGGTCGATTAGTACTTCCGGGTTTTTCTTCATTAATCTCATCAAGTACTGTTTAAACAAGCTTACTTATTTTATTAAAATAATGTACACAGCGTTATACAACATTTATACACTTTAAACCTGCAGTAAAAATTTTTATTGCATTTTGTTGGATGGATGTATGTGATTGTAATAAACTATGATTCTCATTAACATATCGGTTTTGAAAGAAGGTTTTTGACATACATATAAAATAAATGACCAAATATACAATTTGTGTTGCTCATTTTTCATATATATTTTGTAAAATAATTTCTAGCTAATTAAAGCCTTCAGGATGTTAAATAAAAAAAAAACATTAATAAAAAAATTTAACACACAAAGTGCTATTCAGGGCTTAAGCCTTTATTGTTATTGTAGTTATACAACGACATTTGTTTGATTGCTCTCAAAGATTTGTATAACTACAATGAAAAAAAGTAGTCTCTTAGAATAACAATATAATTCACTTTTTGTTTACAATTTGTTGTCAATTTACAGTGAGTGGTGGCACGGTGGCTTAGTGGTTAGCACTCCTAGGAAAGACTCCAGCCCACAGGATCTTATTACACAGGATAAGATAAGCAGTATAGAAAATGAATGAAAAATACATTGAGTATTTATATCAAAACATCTACTCATAGTGTAAATTATTGATTGTACAGCACTGGGAGGCAAGCAGCCGTACAAGGCCCTTCAGGATCAATAGACAGATGAACAAAGGTTTAGATGTTTGGAATTTTGCACTTTTTCCCTGTGTGTCCTCCAATAACACTATAAAATTGAAAGTTTTTTCCTTACTCCATGTGAAATTGTGAAATCTGGCATCTGAATATTTTGAGTTTTGCACTCAAACTAAATTTTATAGCAAAATTTTGTCAATTTTGGGCAAAACTGGCTGGACAGAATTTAATGCAATTTGCAGTACTTACTTAGATATCTGCCTGAAGTTTAACCTGCACCATAAGTGAAATCAAAATGTCGAGTAAAAGCGATGTTGTGAACAGTTATGCGCCAGATGTAATAATACATTTCAAAATAAGCTACTTTTCTCAATTTAAATAAATCAGCCAGTTGATTATTACATCTTGCTGCAGTAACAGCACTGAAGTGGTACAGTATAAGTGAATTTTAACATACAATCTGTATGTCTTTCTACTGTGGGAGGAAACAGGAGTACGCGGAGGAAACCCACCAAGCACAGGAAGAACATGCAGACTCCATGTACACAGAGGCAGGAATCGAACCCAGACCCTGGAGGTGCAAGGCGACAGTGCTAGCTAATTTAAAAGAAATTAAGGGGTTCATCTTTGTTACAGCCAGATATGCACATGGGCTTCAACCTGAAATAACAATAATATCACTAATTACATAGAAACTGATCAGATTATTTTTAACTTTAACCTTTAAACTAGTTCTGCAAACTTTTCTCCCGTCAACGACAGTAACAGTAGAACAGACAGAGTACAAGGTAACCGGTGCAGAGGAACTTGATCTGACACTGCACTTTTTTTTTTACTTTGCAGGATGATGCCAAATGGCACGAGTTTAACTGTGTACAGCCGGTGAAATGACTCGGTTAAATACACAACGCCCACCCCCCATATCCACCCACTGGCTCTTTTCTCCTAAGCAAAGACAGGAGTTGAGTGCATTGACCGGAGAAGCAGCACACAGCAGACGAGACAGCGGAGATGATGGCGCCCTCGCACGCGCTCGCCGTCGCTCTCATCGCTCTGCTCGCGCCTCAGCAGTCGGCAGGATTCTGGCTTTTTAACGTCATCTTTCCTCCGAACGCCGAACCTCGCGGGGGGAGCAACAGCACGCCGCCTCTGATCATCGGTAAGATCAAAGGAGATGAAACGCAGTGCGCGTGCTTCTTTAGAACCGCGGCGCGCTAAATGTTACAACGTAACTCTTAACGCAAGTCTTTTTTTTTTTAACCCTGTCGTAGGAAACGCTGCTAGTGTTAACATCCGCACTACTGCAATAATACTCACTTTATTTAACCACTGCAATGCTGCTTGAACCCTTGATTAATTAACTTGTACAATGTTAAATTATCTCTAGTACTAAATTAAACCATACACTAAGTATTGAATCATTACAGTGCATGAACTTTTATGGTGTTAAATTAACATCAGCACAACTAGAGTGAATCTTTACCCCATTATTGCTGCATGAGTTAATTAACACCATCAGTGAACTAATCAACCCCCACAATGCTGAATTAACTCGTACAGTAAACATTCATCTAAACCCCTCTCACTCAAAGCGTACTATATATACACATGACGAGAAGGCCCGGCTCGCATTCTCCGTTCCAGTTCATCCCAAAGGTGCTCGATGGGGTTGAGGTCACGGCTCTGCGCAGACAAGTCAAGCTCTTCCACACTGAGCTCATCAAACTACTGTATATCTTTATAGTCCTTGCTTTGTGCACTGGGACACAGTCATATTGGAATAGAAAAGGTCCTTCCTCAAACTGTTGCCATAAAGTTGGAAGCATAGCATTGTCCAAGACGTCTTGGTATGCTGAAGCATTAAGATTGCTCTTCACTGGAGATAAGGGGCCTGATTGATTGATTAAATCACCCGAATTCAATAATGAACAGGATTGCCCAATTACCTTTGCCCATACAGTGTATTTAATGCCTACAGTGTTGCATAAATATTTATAGCATTAAATTTACACAACTGCGACACTGTGGCCTCGCACCTCCAGGATCGAAGGTTCGATTCCCATCTCCCACCTGCATGTTTTACCCATTCCTGTTGGCTTTCCTCCAAGTTCTCCAGTTTCTGCATTGGTGGCTGTGATAGGTTTCTCGTCTGCCAGACGGAAGGCCCGGGTTCAGTTGCCACCTAATGCCCAAACCCCAGCCACTGGATGCAGTTTCAGTCCCAAGCCTGGATAAAATGGGAGGTTTGCGTCAGGAAGGGCATTCGGCGTATAACCTGTGTCAAGTTGATTGCAGTTCGGTTGGTCCACAGGAGCAGGCATAAAACTTAACAACTTTACTCCCACAATCAAAAGACATGCAGATTAGTTTATTAGGTGTTGCCAAATTGCCTGTAGTGTGTGGGTGAGTGCCCTGTGATTGATTGGCATCTTGTCCAGTGCTGTTCCCCAAAGTCTTCTGGGATAGGCTCTAGGCCCCTCACGACCATGTACACGATAAGCAGTATAGAAAATGAATAAATATAAATAAATGGACACTTAATTTATCTTACCCCTACTGTGTTTTATGTACTTAAATTGAACCATACACTGTTAAATATTGTGCTCTTATTAACACCCAACATTTTATCTTGTATAGTGTTGATTAAAAGATTTATAGTTTTGAACAAACACCAACAACAGTACTTAATATTTATAGTATTGGATTAAACCTCATATCCGCCCCTACAATACTACACAAACCTTTACAGTGGTAAATTAACACCAGATGTGATGAGTTAACCCAATAAGTGCTGAATTAACACCTACTGAAATGAACAGCGACAGTATAAATTATAAATGGACATCTGCAGTGTTTATTAACTTTCATGCTGTAGTATTGACGTCCTACAAAGCTGGTTGAACTTTTACATGCTAAATAAACACCAGCCGTATCAGTCAACCCTTACAGTGGTAAAGTTTAACACCAGTACTGTTGACAGTCTTGGAAATAACACCAGCAGTAATGAATTAACACTTGCGTCAACAACTATTGATTTAACTTTTGACTCCTACAGTTTTTAAGTCTTGTATTTAACGATTTTACAATGTTAACACAAGTTAACAGCTGAAGTGCTGAATTAACCCTTGCAGTGTTGAATTAACACCAATATTATTTAACACACATAATCTTGCATAAATTTTATACCTGCAGTATTTAATTAACTTGTTAACTTGTGTTTAAATACATCGGTCTAAGCGCTAATCATCACTAGAATCAGTTCTTTCGATGCTGGAAAGCAGAAATGGTACAAAATTCCACACTGGGGATTTTATTTGACCTTTTGTCATATCGGTGTGATTTTAGTGCCGGGGAATATCGGCAACCGCCTCGAAGCCAAAATAGACAAGCCCACACTGGTTCACTGGTTCTGCTACAAGAAAACCGAGGACTGGTTTCCTCTGTGGATCGACCTCAACATGTTCATGCCCATTGGTCTCGACTGCTGGATTGACAACATAAGGTGAGGACACACTCCATAAACTTAATAAAACCTAATAGAACTTAATAAATTCAGTCGTTTCAGGTGTTCTACACAAATATGGTGGAATAAAATAAGGAGCTTCCAGGACTCTGACCAATCACACACCGATAAAACGGGTCTTGTGGTCACACAGCTACACAATGGTAAAAGAACACAGAAACCCAAGCCCAAGACATTATTCATAGAGACGCAGAATGCATTGCTTATATAAAACAACACAGGAACATAGGCCTGGACTGGCTTTGCTCATGACATGTAATCACAAGTGACGTGTCTCTTGATATGGAAAAATAATCTTTGTCAATAATTTAATATTTAATATTGCACAGGTTCATATTGCAGTTTTGTGTCGAAATAATGTTCAATACCAGCAGATTGAAAATAAAAGTCTTGGAATGAGTCTTTATGATTAAAGCATGAGCTCTATAATGTCCAGGTAATATAATACAGTATAAATATATATACAGTATAAAACACTAATGCAAGAGGGAGATCGGGGCACAAACTTTAGGTTCTGTACAGTCAGGTCCATAAGAATTTGGTCAGTGACACAATTTTTGGCTTTTTGCCTCTGTACACCACCACAATGAATAAACATTTTTTTTTAACATCCCTGCATTTTCACAGGCTTAATAAATAATTGGATAACTTAACACAATTATGAAGATAAAGATCATTTTATTAAATAATGACAACCTCAAGTCTGAAATCCATGGAAATGACTCAAGTTCTTGAGCTGTTTTGTCAGGCCTTTACTGCAACTGCATAATTTGAGTCTTTCTGCCCTAGGTTTTGTCTTGAGTAAGTGCTTTTTTTATCAAAGCAGTTGGGTTGAGGGCAGGTGACTGTCTCTGGCATTTAAGAACATTCTGTTTCTTTGCTTTAAGAATGTCTTGGGTTGCTTTCACAGTTTGTTTTGGGTCATTATCCACCATCGTATCAGTTTTGCAGTTTTAATTAATTTAAGCAGAAGGTTAGGCTACATACACTTCGAAATTCATTCTGCTATTTTTTATCAGCGGCCACATCATCAATAAACACCAGTTTAATTCATCATCAATAAACATCATGTTCCTTATCTTCATTCTCTTCCCTTTCTTACCTTGTATTCATGTATGGGGTAATCTTAGTTCAAAGTCTAATTCGGCCTTTGGGTTCTTGAGTGTTCCCTTGATTGGAGACTGATACGCCTACCTCCAACCAGAGTGTTTTGCTGTCCAGGGGTTATTCTCTACCAGAGAATCATTTATTTTAGTTGTCTTCTGTGGTCTTCCAGGCCTTAAAAAAAAGTTACCAAATTGTTCATTTGACCATTCCTAATTTTTCTGCTATCTCTCCAAATGGTCTGTTTTGTATTTTAAGCCTAGTGTTGGCTTTCTTCATTTGCGTTAACATCTTTGACTGCATATTACTACCAAATGCATGGAATCGACTCCCTAATCCATCATGAAATAATGAGAAAACAGGACCACACCTTGCGATGAAACAGCTTAACCATTTGTATATTTACTTTTGAGCCTGTGTGAAATGGACATGGAGAACACTTCAAGAACGTTTTGGTAATGTGCAGTGACGTGTAACATGTTCAAATCTCCATGCACATTCTTTCTTCCTGTACTGCATGAATGGGATGTCAATATGTTTAGAAAATAGCATATAGATGTACCTGCAAAATAAGGTTTTTCATGATCAGATGTTTCATGTCAGTTGTATATCAGAGAATACAAATATAGCACTGTTGACTAATTGCGGTGGTATGCTAACCCAAACCAGCAATTAACCAGAGGTGTAAAGAGTACCTGAAAACCATACTTGAGTAAAAGTACAGATACCTTACTGTACAAATGACTCCAGTACAAGTTACGAGTCACCAATTCCAATAAGACTTGAGTAAAAGTCTTAAAGTATCCGATTTAAAAGAACTCGTACTGAATGTAGGCTCAAAGAACACCGAGAAATGTGAAAAACAAGAAACCGTTTATTTGAGGTTTTATTTCCTAATATAGAAATGAAATTGAACACTTCAATATTTCAAAATGGCAGAACAAAAGTCAGTCTCA
>JAQQZT010000002.1:25555804-25568731 GCA_030068275.1 Clarias platycephalus | reverse complement strand
CCCTTCCATATAAACCCTGTGGGGCTGCATATGATATTACTGAAGAACTGTGATATAAGGTAGATAATTCATCTCATTCATTTCTCTCTCCTGACCCTCTGATATTTTTATGTTTGTAGGTTATTTTCACACCATGGTTGAACATTTGGTCAGGATTGGCTATGAACGCAATAAGACAGTTCGAGCAGCTACTTATGACTGGAGGATTGCCCCAAGTAAGTCTCACTCTCAGTTATTTACAGTAGTAACTTTTTTTCAGAAATGTAATCCGTTTTTCAGACAATTTATGCAATCCGTGAGCCAGACTGCAGTCATTCCCAATCGGGGTGTCTGTCTGTGTGTGTGTGTGTGTGTGTCTGTGTGTGTGTGTGTGTGAAAGTCGTCCTACAAGCCCTGCCCCCCTCTGTTATTCCTGCTGTTATACCCCTATATCACCTCTGCGGTTTGTGTGTGTGTGTGTGAAAGTCGTCCTACAAGCCCCGCCCCCGATAACCTGCCCCCCTCTATTATTCCTGGTGTTATACCCCTATCTCACCTCTGCGGTTTGAGTGTGCGAGGACGCGCGGAAAGATGGAAACCTAATCACAGCGCCAAAACTCGCGGTGAATCATGATGAACCATACTTGCGGCCACCGCGCAAAAACGTGTAGGTGAGATAGGGGTATTAGTAGTTAACAGATTATGGGCCAAACTTCGCTGAGTGATGATGGTAGAATAATTATAAAGGTCTTAACTTAAACAACATGCATGAGGAATCAAAGGAGTTTTCATTTTCTGCAATGATAAAGTACTCGAACTAGTTAGTGTTATCAGAAATATAACTGATTACTTTTTAATGACAGTAACTTTGTAATTTAATGAGTTACTTTAAAACGTAACGTCCCCCAAAACTGATTAAGACCAATTAGAAGGTCTGGATTATGAAACCACATCGGCAGATTTGACTCCATTTATCAAGTGTCCAGTCAAGCTGGCTGTTGTACTGCCAGTTGTAATCCCGGGTGACCTGATTATCTAACCGCTCTTTATTTAGATGCTCCTGACTGCGTGTGTGTATTGTGTTCCAGATGAGCAGGCTGAGTATTTTGAGCGGCTGAAGAGCCTTGTGGAGGAGATGCACGATGAGTACAAGCAGCCCGTCCACCTGCTGGGCCACAGCATGGGCAGCCTTTACATCTTATACTTCCTCAACCAGCAAAGCCAGGCCTGGAAAGATCGCTACGTCAAGAGCTTCATCTCACTGGGAGCGCCGTGGGGTGGGGCTGTGAGGTCCCTCAGAGTTTTAGCATCAGGTACCAAAAAACAGGCCAGCATTATTATTATTAGCTGTAATTCAGGTTATAGGTTGAGCCTCAGGGATTCATCTGTTATTGCCTGCCGTTTCTAATGCGTAATAAATATCAGGACTCAAAATCGTTATCATTTAACATCACATTTGCTCAATATTTTGATTTCATTTATGGTGCAGGTTAAACTTCAGGCAGATATCCAAGTACTGCCAAAGTTTTATCTCGGTCCGACACGGGTCCTTCAATGTATTACATACGAAGAGATCATACTTTCGTACGTGCTTTTGTTTCTGTTTCTTGAGGATTGTGGTGACTTGTACATGCATACTCTGTCTATACAAGGTAAGCTAGCGTGTTGATTGGCTCTGTTGAGTGATGCATATAGTCACGCCCACCTTGAGGGGAAAATATCCCTAAATTGGGGATTATAATGCTACATTTGTAAAATTATTTATAAAAGTGCAAATACCTATACCTAAGCATTGCCAAAGTGTTGTAAAATTCTGTCCAGCCAATTTTGTGTGATGACAGACGGGCGGACAGACAGACAGACGGGCGGACAGACAGACAGACGGGCGGACAGACAGACAGACGGGCGGACAGACAGACAGACAGACGGACAGACAGACGGGCGGACAGACAGACAGACAGACAGACGGGCGGACAGACAGACAGACAGACGGGCGGACAGACAGACAGACAGACGGGCGGACAGACAGACAGACGGGCGGACAGACAGACGGGCGGGCGGACAGACAGACGGGCGGGCAGACGGGCAGACAGGCACTCGTTTCTGGTCCTCCAATCTATGAAACATAAAGATTGCATTTGAAAGAGCGAGATGTGACCAATATACAGAACAAACCTTTCTTTTATCCATATAGATTAGCGTTTTTCTTTTTTAATCTGATCTACCTGTTTCCAGAAACCTTTAACTCTAATGTTTTTTAACTCTTACCTCTATTACCTTACTTTATTACTCTTACTTCCTGATTATAAATGTGCAGTTTTTTTTGGCCCAGTGCAGAAATCTTCAGGATTGAAAAATGTAAAAAAAATAATGCAAAGTTAATGCATCAGGTTTAGTCTACATTAGGAGATGTCAATATGTCCGACTTTTGAGTAGGAATAATAATCCGGCCAGGCTAATTTTAGTATTTTTCCTCGAGGTGACAACGATGGCATCCCATTCGTGTCCAGCATCAAGGTCCGCGAGGAGCAGCGCATGACCACCACCAACCCTTGGATCATCCCATTTGAGCAGGTGAGGCCTGAGGATCATGTCTTTATCTCCACGCCGTCCTTCAACTACACCAGCAGGGACTACCAACGATTCTTTAAAGACATTAACTTTGAGGACGGTTGGTACATGTGGGAGGACACGAAGAACCTCACGGCAGACGTCCTCGCCCCCGGGGTTGAAGTCCATTGTTTCTATGGTGTTGGCCGACCCACACCAGTCACCTACATCTACGACGAGCAGTTCCCGGACAGCGATCCAGTGGACTATTTGTATGAGGATGGGGATGACACGGTGGACAGCCTGAGCATGAGGATGTGCAAGCGCTGGATAGACAAACAGGAGCCACCCGTGTACGTGACCGAATTCAACGGCATGCCTCACCTCGACATGGTATTCAACCACAACGTCCTCAATGCCATCCAGGAGATCCTAGAGGGAACGTTTCCGAAGGATGAGGCCATTCGTACCGTTTTTGTCAATCCGTCTCAACCACGCAAACTTGTGTCCAAGAACCCTTAAAAAAGCTCAGCTTACGGTTTGATGTCGTAAATGCATAGTGGTTCATTTTAAAGCTGCCTAAGAGAGATGATGTCCATTAAGTGTTGCAAAGTAAGTTCTTTAACGTTTGTACTTTTGTGTATAGTCACAAACATAATCAGATGAAATGAAATGCCGTTGCAATTTGTACAGAATATAAAGAATCCACAGAATGTACAGATGAAATATACCGTATATTATTAGTTGGAAGCACATCCGTCACCTCTTGTCCTTATGACTCAGTGTCACCACCTGCTGGACAAAAAACACACTGCTGGGCAATTTTAAGATCAATATCTTTCAATACATATAGTTTGTAAAGTTTTGTTATTTTACCACATCTATTTTAGAATCGATGCTTTGGTAACCGATGCTTTCGAGGTTTTGGTAAACCTAGTATAAAAGTTGTATTTTTTAACAGCACTAATTTATTTGTACACCGCTCCACCATTTGTACCTGAACGTACAGTTTGTATGTACACTGAATGCATCCACTAGCATAAAAAATAAAGGACATTTATGGCAAAGAAGGAATTCACCAAGAATGAACCAAGTCTTTTTTTTTTTTTTAATTAATTAATTAATTAATTAATTTATTTATTTATTTATTTTTTATTCTGCCGTATTTATAATGTTCTGGAAGCCGACACAGTTTTATGCACCTTTAAAAAAAATTTTTTTTTTTTTTTAAATAAAGCCAAGTCCAGCGTCTTTTGTCGGTTTTATGCATCTGCGTCTCCAACATGGGCCGAGCAGAGACTGCAGAGCAGCTAATAACAGTGTGAATATCAAGGCTCACCAGTGCTGTTATCACTCCGCCAACAGCTGGTGTGCTGGTCTCGTGTTTTTCAAGCAACCCTTGACCTGATGAGCCGAGGGCTCAAAGTCTGGTGTACATGAGCCGAAAAGTCGATTTTTCACAAACATGTTTGGTACTCGAATGAGCAGATGGGACAATTGAAGAAGGTCCAAAAAAAAAAAAAAACATGCAATATAATAAAAATGCAAAAGTGCATACATACTTATTAGATATTTTTATTACATAATTTATAATCAGATCCAGACACTTTATTATTAATAATGATTAAGGTGTAATCTGTAGTGAATGGTTTTTTTTTTTTTTTTTTAACTTTTTTTTTTTTATTGAAATGGTCCATTTCAATATTGGTTAATTGGTTTCTAACTTAAACACGACCCTTTAAACTCCTTGTTCCACCAGCAAGATTTAGCTTAAAGACAGTGATGCAGGAACACTTTAGTCCTCTTAGTCTGTCTGCGTTCTCGCCTCCTTATCTGTAAATTCAGTTCAAACAAGACGCAAACCTCATACAAGATTCCTGCCATCATTCCCATCAATCTTTTTGTTTTATTAATAATCTGAGTCTTTGATGTAATTCTGGGGAACATTGGGAAACATTTATTATCTTTCTACATTGGATTTCTCATTAATTTGACATTAAACATTGTTGGGAAATGGTAAATGATAAACTCCACTCTGAGCTGATGTCAAAATCTCATCGCATACAAAATACACGAAGAATCTCTATTCAGATTTTATTGATGGGCCTTTTTTAAATTTAAATAATGTTTTTATGCTGTTATAGACTAACTGCCATAAGGTTTGACCGGTTGGGTATTTTTGAGAAGCTTTTCTGTCCCACACTGGTGTAAAGAATGGTTAATAGTGTTCCGTCAGCCTTGGCATTCTTCTCTGACCTCTGTCATCAACAATTCAACATTAAAAAAAACATTCATATCCAACATTTAAAAAAATCACTTTCTGAAGTACAAGTTATTAAGATCACTCTGAACTTTTTAAGTTTATATTTATAAGATATAGCTTTTTGAACAGCACTACATTGCCTTACTGTGTGCAACAATGATTGTTCTTTCCTTAATAGAGTTGAATTAAGATTTAATGATACCCAGCCAATATTTAATAGATCACATACTCATTTAAATTATTCAAATGAATTATTAAATAGGTTAGACTTTAAACCAGCCTTACTTTATTTGAAGTAAAAAGTGATGAAGTAAAAGTAAAAGTCCCCTCCAGAACTATTCACAATTATGATTTAAATTCAGCATTATATTGTGTTGTATAAAGTTTATTTAACTTTAAAATGTCATTGTATAAAAAAATTACATTTATGTTCTACTTTAATATGACATTAAACTACAGTTGTTTAAATAAAAAATTTTTTTTAAAGTAGATTTAGCCAAAATCACTCATGCCACTATACAGTTTTAATGAGTACAACCACTAGGAGGCGCTATACACAAGTGATACACTTTCCCTTCCCTTTACACTTTTTAATAACCATTTTTGGTTTTTGTGATGATGAAGGAACACAAGTGAAATATAAGACATATAAAATTATTATTTTAATATATGCTCATTTTGTTCAGGAGGTTATGACCATCAGGTTAATGTTCTCCAAAATGCCTGTGTGGGTTTCCTCCAGGTTCTCCATTTATAGCCAATCTCAAGAGTTTGGCTATACATTATTTTCATAAAACTGCACAGTCTGGAGGTTATAATTTTACTTGTGACATCAATTTTCCAGTAAATACAATGTTCCATGTATTAATGTATGAAATGTTGGATGTTTTAAAAGTTTACAATACTTTTTTTTATGTTTCTAATATAGCTTGTTCAGTTAAACTTCACAAAGCATTAATAAATGTTGCTGTATGTTGCCTAACAAAAGAACATCTCCACATCACTGATTATAGGTTGTGGTTAAACAACACTGTTAAAATATTTTTTTTTATTAAACTTAGATTATATGGATTCAAGCTCTTACTACACTAATACGAAGTAATTGGTTTAATATAAAAGATTTTGAAACATTCAACTAGGCTGTTTCTAAGTCTCTTTTTTTACTAGTGAGCTGCTGGAAACTTTGTGTTCAATACATTGGAGTTATTGCATTTTTGACCCAATTAAGATTTTTACATACACATAATGTAAGACACCTAAAATGCATTTCAGTACGAAATAAATAGAAAAATATTAATTTCAAAATGTGCAAGCATTTCTAAATGAAACCAGAACTATTCTAGAAGAATCATTTGCAATCTGCAAATGTATGCAAAGTGCCTGAAGATCATGTGATGGCCAACTGTCAGACTGCTTTTCTGGCTCAAGGGCCCAACAGCAGGCTCGAATCAGTAACTCAGAGCCTTAACACGCTGAGCCACCAAATAAAGGCAATCACACATCTATATAAATCATACATATATATCATACAGTTATAAATTTAGGGGTTAGCACTGTCACCCTGCACCTCCAGGGTCCAGGTTTGATTCTTGCCTCGGGTCTGTGTGGTTGCAGTTTGAATGTTCTCCCCGTGCTTGGTGGGTTTCCCTGGTTATTTTGGTTCCCTCCCATAGTCCAAAGACATGCAGCGTAGGTTAACTGGCATTCCCGAATTGCCTGTAGTGTGAATGAGTGTGTGAGTGTGTATGTGTTTGTGTGCCATGTAATGAATTAGCACCCTGTCCAGCACCTCTGGATGGATTCTCACCCCTAAGTCTCCTGTGATAGGCTCCAGGACACCCGCGACACTGTTTACAGGATAAAACGATATAGACGATGAGAGAGAGTGGATGAGTGAGTAAATACTATGAGGTACTGTAATTAATTTGTGCCACAACATAGTATCTCATGGCCAAGCATTAAACTATCTCATCTCCATGTGTTATTAAGTCGTAGCCATACATTGCACTATTTTGTTCCCACAGCTTTATTAAGTCATGGCCACGACATTGTATCTCGTTCCCTCGCCTTGATTTACAGATTTTTTTTTTTTTTTTACCCTAATGTGACAAAAGGGGTTCCATAGTTAATGTTTTTTATGTTTCTTCCTCAAATATTATAGTGATCAAAAGTCACATGATTAAATATGCCTTTAGGAAACAACATGAAATGTTCATGCAAAAAAAATGCATATTAGTCTAAGAAATATAGTTATTATTATTATTATTATTATTATGCATTCATTTAGGTGGGAATTTGTCCCTTTATATGTTATAACTAGGCAAAAAATATATTTAAATACTCAGACATTTAGCCATTACAATTATTTATGATTATGATTTATTGTGATAAATCTGGTCTGGCTGTTCTCGTGTTTTTCGCGTCACCTTTAAACTAAGCAAATAAATGTCGGCTACATATTAATCGATTCCGAGAGAACTCATAATCCCCGCCCACTGGAATCGACGTCATCGGTCAGATGTAACACAGCCCGCATCGAGCTCGGCGTTAAAAAGTCTCACGAGCGCGCACGAGCCGCGTCCCGTCCCGGGTTCTCGTTCTCCGTTTCCGCACTCTGTTAGCAGCTTGTTAGCTTCTTTCACCATGGCTTTGTTTCGTTACTGAATTACTTAATCACTGACGCAGAGGCGTCGTTTTCCTCCGGAACCCAGAAATGACCCGCTGGAAGATTATTTGTTGGAGTCAGCTCGGCTTGTTGTTGTTTTTAGCTTCTTTCGCCCAGAGCAGAAGTTTAAAATGTCCCGATGGGAAGCCGTGTCTGGACCGACCTCCTGTGGTACTGAGTAAGTTGATGCATTAAAAACAAGCAGGTATTTACCCACAACACGTAATAATCATGTTTACTGGAGACGACTTGTTGAGCTGTGTTTATTTCAGCGCATAATGATGACGCGTTGTGTTTTTAGTAGCGCGTGACTGCTCAAGTGGTGTCTATATGTATTTTAGATATAATCTATATAACCGTTAATATATATATAAACGTTTTATGAAATATAACCTACAAAGATGTCATGTGACATCCTGTCAATGTCCATCCGTCACAAAACAAGAGACATTCTTAGTGCTAGCATGACAGTTGCAGGTAACGAGCATTTTGGTTGCCATGGAAATGATGAATCTATAAATCCTTAGCTACTGTGTGATATAAACATCCTAAAACCTGGGAAACATGATGTACAGAAGGAGATGTGGTTGTTCCTCGAGTTGTTCCTGGTGTGTGTGTGTGTGTGAGTGAGTGAGGTGATTCATATGACATCCAGTCACATGAGAGAAGCACATTCTCACTACTGTTGCATAATGTAAAACTTAGTGATTATTATAAACAATCACAGACTTTAGGAAGTCCTTGTCATAACAGACTGTTAGTACTGTACAACAATTCATTAAAAATAAAAATAAAAATAGAACAAGTTCCACCTTGATAGATTTATCATGGTCATAAAGTGTAGGTTTAATGATGGGAATGATAAGTAATTAAATCATGCAGGGGTGGCACGTTGGCATGATGGTTAGCACTCATGATGTCTCGTACTTCCAGGGACCAGTATTTGATTCCTGCCTCTGGTGTCTATGCGTTTATGCTTGGAGTTTGCATGTTCTCTCCGTGCTTGGTGTGTTTCCTGCCACAGTCCAAAGACATATGCAGGTTTATTTGTGTCAGTTGCTTTCTCAGCTACTCCCCTCAATGGGTCCATCTGATCCACACACAACTTTGTACTGGTTTTACCCCGACTACCCTTTTTAACGCAACCCTTTGGGGTTTGGGTATTGGAAGGGGAACAAAACCCTGACGTTGGCATGAATTGGCATTCCCAAATTGGCCTCTGTGTGTGTGCCCTGCAATAGATTGGAACCATGTCCAGGGTGTACTCCGCCTTGGGCCCCAAACCTACTGGGATTGGTTCCAGGCCGCCCGCGACCCTGTATACAGGATAAGCCGTATAGAATATGGATGAATTATGGAATGAAAAAATGAATGTTCATATGAAATACGGGGAAAAAACTTGTCATCCAGTGTTTAAATGCCTTGTCATGTATTTTGAGTGAACATATGGTGTTTAAAACCAACACTTCACATGTGTAGCATCATGGTCTAACACCTCCAAAGACAAGGGTTTGATTCCTGCATTTGGGTCTGTGTTTATGGACTTTGCATTAGTGATAGGATGGAAATCACCAGGGATCACCCGATACAAAATCATCATGATACCGAGATGCTGATTTGATCTGTATTGCAATTCTGAAAATCACATTTATAACTCCATATTTTTTTATCATTTTATCATTCAGTTTTGTTCTCATGGGCCCTGAACACTGCATGACATCAGGCTTAGAATTAGCGATAATGTGCTTCTCTGTAGCACTGTTGCCTTGCACCTCCAGAATCCGGGTTCAATTCCTGTCTCTGTGTTCATGGAGTTTGCATGTTCTCCCCGTGCTTGGTGGGTTTCCTCCGGGTACTCCGGTTTCCTCCCACAGTCCAAAGACATGTAGGTTAGGTTAATTGGTGTTTTCAAAATTGTCCGTAGTGTGTGAATGAATGTGTGCATGTCTGTGTGCCCCGCGATGGATTGGCGCCCTGTCCAGGGGGGTTCCCTGCCTCGTGCTCGAAGTCTCCTGGGATAGGCTCCAGTCCCCCCGCGACCCTGAATACAGGATAAAGCGGTAATGACGATGAGTGAGTGAGTGTGTCTCTGTTGAGGCACTTAGGAGTCCAGTGAACACTTTCTCACTCCTCTGGAGCCATGATCGGACTGCCTGTTTCACGTCATCGTCACTGCTGAAACACTAGCCTACCAGGAACTCCTTTCATACCATAAACGTATAGAACGCACTTGGAATCTGTGGTAGACGAGTTCCTGTGATGTGCAAGTGGTGCGGTGAGCAGTATGAGGATGTGCATTTGGTGATCAAACCAGGCTGCTTTTCTGCTTTTAAAGGAAAAACCCATTAAAGCAGTTCCTGGGAGGCCAGTATTGCAAACATGAAGTAAAGAGTCTGATCATGGCTCAGGCTTATAGAGAAAACATTCTACCCTGATTGTATCCAAGCACTAGTGAAACACTGGGATAAGTGCATTAGTGTAGCAGGAGATTATATAGAGAAATAACGGGAGTTTTTACCGTCATAACCGTGTTTTGTTATTCTGCACAATCAAAAGTCCTGGTTTGACTTGAACACCCTTTGTGTATTGTGCTGTCCTTTTTCAAAACTATTCCCTTCCTTATTTATTTCATTTATTTATTTTATTATTGCAATTTATTTAAAAATGACTTTACACTCTTCTGGTACGGCACAATTTACATGAAAGTATAAATATTGTATAAGCAAACAGCTTTCAAATAGATTTGTGGTTTTTGGAAAAACGGAAAAGGTGATAAGGCAGGACTCTGTGCTCAGAAGTTCAACCACAATGGGCTGTTTTAACCAAAAGTCAACTGAGATATCTTGAACACTTTATCTCTCAGGCCACTGTTCGAACACGTGGTAACATCAGGGGGAGTTTAAGCTTCATTTCTGATCCGCTGCGTCAGCACACTGAGGAAAAACCAATAACCTGACAGAAACAACCAGAGGAAATTAAAGCTTGTGACCAGAATTTGGAAATGGAAATGTGCTCTTCTTATTTGATCATCAGGCGATAAGAGGAAAGAAACTTCTTATCGGACGCGTTGCTGGTGACTTTAGATGTGAACATGTATAGAGATTACACGCAGTTTGCACCACGGTACTGTTAAAGTCTTAATTCAGTTTGTTCAGAGGGTGTTGATTAATTTTCTAGAACAGCAGCTCTGACAGTAGTGACGGTTGCCAGGAGACAATTATGAGTTTAGATTGAAGATTTCATTCTGATATGATATTAAAACGACTTGAAGAGGAACTTGTAGGATGGATGAACTGATATTTCAAACTGTAATGAAATTAATGATGTAATGTCATTTTTGTAAAGCTTTCCACACCTGTATTCAGGACGGAGTACTTTGCGCTTCCTGTTTCATTCGTTTCTTTTTTTCTTTTCTTTTATATATATATATATGATCAAAATTGGGGAAAGAGAGTCTGGTGAGGGAAATGCAGTTATACCAGGAACTAGTTTGCTTCACAACATGGATATTAAACATGACTATAAATGGACCAAATGTGACGTGCCATTATTTATTGTCATTGGAGGGAAAAAAATTGTTTTCGGCTCTTCTCTGTAAGTGGGAATTTCACTCAGTTTTGTCTCTCTCCAGTTCCAGGCGATCTCGGGAACCAGTTGGAGGCTAAGCTAGATAAACCCAGCGTCGTTCACTACATCTGTTACAAGAAGACCGAAGAGTACTTCACGCTTTGGCTGAACCTGGAGCTGTTGGTGCCGGTGGCCATCGATTGCTGGATCGATAATATGAGGTGAGGAGCATCGGTGACTCAGTTTCAGGATGGATGGCGAACAACTATTATTAGCTCTCGGGTCAGGTGTAGAACAAAACGGACAGCATTATTGTGATCACCTGACCATATATGTGCCAACTGAAAAGAGATTATAGATCCTCTGTGCTGTTATAATGAGCTTCACTTTTCTCAGAAGGATTTCTATTAGAAAGCTAGACTTCCTTTAGGAGCGTATCTGTGTTCATTCATCCACCAGAGCATTAGTGAGGTTGGTGTGGGAGTTCAGGGGGTTGTGGTCGGGGCTCGGTGAAGGATATTCGAGCTCTTCCACTCGTACCTTACCACCTTACCTTATTGTCACGCTGAGAAATGTATGAGCTTGTGATGAGTCTGCATAATTTTAGCAATATAGTTGAGCAAATGATCTGTCTGCAGTTAAATTCTCCAACTGGGGGGAAAGAACAACAAAAAAAAAAATCACCTTCAACCCTGAGTTGAAATCGACATGGCTGGCTGATTAGGACTTGAATTCGATTAGGGAAGTCTGAGACACATTCCCTGTCTGTGTTGTCTCTGCTAGAAGTGTCTTGTGTCAAGCCCACCTACTTTTCTATTTATTTACTCGCCTCATTTTGTAATGACTATTATTAGGTTACACAAGATTACAATTCTCAGTTGTGAGACATCACGTCCATATATAGTGACCTCACACTCTCGTTTTGTGTTTCCTCTGTATTATTATATTTATTATATTTCAAGTTTACGTAGGTTTTTATTGTCATTTCAACCATATACAGTGAATTGATACGATGTTCGTCCAGGACCATACAACATAATAAATTAACAAAAAACTAACTAGCTAACTTGGAAACCTAATTAGCTGGCAAGACAAGACAGATTGACATTTTACGTTAACAGAAAAACTATCTAGGTTTCATACAAAAGAGACGACATAAAGTGCCTGTGCAGACGAGCGACAAAGGGCCAACATGACCTTTCAATACTTTGTGGTAATGAGGTGAGGTAGTGAGAGGAGAAACAGTAAACGAGAAGTTTATTATAACTTTATTATTATTAGTTGTTTTGTGCAACATATCATTAGTGGGGCAATATGATTACTATATCCAGCAGGTTACTTACTGTGCAATATATTTATTAATTATTCCATAGCTTATTACTATTACTATTTTTTACTTATTACTTCTTCAATTCAGGACTATATGACTGTACAATATATGTTATGTTTAATCAGTACTATAGGCTATACAGTGAAGCCTCGGGTTACGAGTAACGCGGTTTACAAGTGTTTACAATAAATTTTGACTTGAAAAATGAGCATTGTCTTGGTTTACGAGCACCAAGTATCATGTATCACGCATTGCGCTTCTTGATTTGACGCCGAGCGTCACGTGATCACAACCGAGCCAACGGTTTTTCTCTCTCTTGCTCTGCGGGTAATCGTCTCCCCTGCTGGGTCTTAGTGCTCGTCTCTTACTGGTATAATCGTGTGGGTGGTGTGTGTGGGTGGTGGGTTGTGTGTGGGTGGTGGGTTGTGTGTGGGTGGTGGGTTGTGTGTGGGTGGTGGGTTGTGTGTGGGTGGTGGGTTGTGTGTGGGTGGTGGGTTGTGTGTGGGTGGTGGGTTGTGTGTGGGTGGTGGGTTGTGTGTGGGTGGTGGGTTGTGTGTGGGTGGTGGGTTGTGT
>JAQQZT010000002.1:25523594-25536738 GCA_030068275.1 Clarias platycephalus | reverse complement strand
TTTGATTCATACACATTCACATTCCATACAAACTTAAATAATTCTTTTGATTGTGTAAAGCTGCTTTGCGACAATGATAAGTCATATTATAATAACATCTTTAAAAAAAAAAAGCTGTTATAACAAGTGTATTTGTTTCCTTTATATGTATTCGCCTCATCATGTACATCAGGCTGATCTACAATCGCACCACTCACCGTACCGAAGCACCTCCAGGCGTGAACATCCGGGTGCCCGGCTTCGGCAAGACTGTCAGCCTGGAGTATCTGGATCCGTCCCTACATTTTGGTAAGTAACAGCTATACTTCCAGCAGTAGTGCAGGCACTTAGGGTGCGTTTATTTCTGTTTATTTGATGGTTATCGTATTCTCACAAAAAAATTGTCTAGAGGATCTGAAAGCCACTGCCACCTTTCAGTTCACTGCAAATATAGAAAAAAAAAAGTGAAAACTAAGAACGTGTGTGCTGAGAACCTATTTGTAGCCATCTTCATGTGTGTGTGTGTGTGTGTGTGTGTGTGTGTGTGTGTGTGTGTGTGTGTGTGTGTGTGTTTCAATCTATTACAGAAAAGTACTTCATCACTATAGTGCAAGCCTTGGTGAAGTGTGGTTACACCAGAGGCAAAGATCTCCGAGGGGCCCCTTACGACTGGAGAAAGGCTCCCAGTGCGTGAGATTTTAGTTTATGGTGATTCTTATGTACCAATTTGTGTTTCGACTCCAAAATGGATGGAGGTGGTACAATGTTGCAGCACCTCTATAACCCTATAGACACCTCTATAACCCACTACATGAGTAGGGTGTGATGTTTTTTGAATTTGTGTGAATTTTGCTGGTGAGATGTTATGCGCTGGTGATCGTCTTTGGCAAATAAATTTCCCAGATGAGAACAAGGAGTACTTCCAGAACCTGAAGATGATGATTGAGGAGATGGCACAGAAGTACGGTGGCCCGGTGGTCCTCGTCGCTCACAGCATGGGCAACCTGTACACTCTTTACTTCCTCAACCAGCAGCCACAGGCCTGGAAGGACAAATACATCAAGGCGTTTGTGTGCCTGGGCCCTCCGTGGGCCGGCGTGGCCAAGACGCTGCGCGTTATGGCCAGTGGTGAGAAATGCTTTCCTGTATGGTAGAGGTGTCCAAAGTCCTGCGGGTTTAGTTTCAACTTTTAATAACAAGCTCTTAAATACAGTCCCATCTTTAACTGTCCTACTCTTCCTGTTCAGGTGATAATGATGGCTTTAAAATGATTGACCATCTGAAGATCCGGGCCCAGCAGCGGACCGCTGTATCCACAGCGTGGCTCTTACCGTACGCGCACACATGGCCGAGCGACAAACCGCTCGTCTCCACACCCAGCGCCAACTATACAGTAAATGACTATGAGCGTTTCTTCAAGGACATCGGTCATGAGGAGGGCTGGGACATGCGCCAGGACACTGAGCCGCTAGTGCAGGCTCTGCAGGCCCCCGGCGTTCCTGTGCACTGTCTGTACGGGACGGGCAAGTGCACAGAGGAGGCATACCGCTACACCACGTTTCCCGACGGCGAGCCCGAAGTGGTGTACGGCGAGGGAGATGGCACGGTGAACATGCTGAGCGCCGTGCAGTGCAAACGCTGGAGCGCTCAACAAAAGCAGCCCGTACATCTGGTGGAGCTGCGAGGGAACGAACACGTGGCCATGCTGCGGAACTTCACGACCGTCACGTACATTAAAGACGTGCTGTTCTCACCCTGATGCACACTTTTTTTTTTTTTTCTCAGTTAGGAGAAATGATCAGTCACACCTGAACGAAAGCCCTCAGTTCTTCTTTTATAAATATGCCACTTTTGAGGTGAACTTCTGTTTTTAAATGTTTTTTTTCCCTAGGCACAGATCGGCACTTTAAAGAGAAAAGATTTGGGTCACTTTTCCAACTGAAAAATGCCTCAGTTCTGCTTTTTATACCAAATTACTGGAGGATAAACACTTTTTTATTTCTCGTTCGAAAATGTCCAGTGGTATTGTGGTTACATGTATTTTGTAGATTCGTTTTTGGCCACAATCACGAAAGGAGTGCAATATTACATGTATATTTGTGTTGGATATAAATCAGTTGCTATATTTTAAATGCTTGATTTATTTTGTCCAATATTTCCTCTAGATCAGATGCTAAAGACACGCCTGCTTTTACAGACATAAAAAAAAAGCACAAGGCTGTTTTTTTCTATTTATCTCCAGAAAACACTGTATGAGGAATGATCTTGTAAGCAACCCGAAATCATAACACTGCCTCCAGACTCCTGTACAGTGGACACTACGCATGATGGATGCATCGCTTCTTACCCTGACACACACATCACTCTGGAATAGGGTCAGTCTGGACTCAGCAGACAACATGACCTTTCTCCATTGCTCCAAAGTCCAATCTTAATGCTCTTTTACAAACTGAATCCTTTTTCTGAAGTGTCTCACTAATAAGTAGTTTTCTTTTGGTCACAGAGATGTTTAGTCTCAATCCAGTGAGTTCTAATCACATTGTGTGTGTATGGAAATGCCCTTACTTTTACTATAAAACATTGGTATGGTTTTTACTGTTTACCTTTTTTAACAACACAACTTTTATCTTTTAACAGCATTAAAGTGATTTCTTTTCACCCGACCACATGTCATCCACTGAGTTTCCATCCACATCCAGAATTTATAGCTAGGTATCATTAAAAAACTTTTTTTTAAACTTGTACGAATACCAATACCTTGACTTCCTGAGGGATACTTTTTTGATACCAACTTTATTAGATCTACTTTAATAAAAAGTGTAATATCTTTATCCTCCTTGTCATGTTTATGCATTTAAAGTCAGTCACATCATAAAGAAAATAAACCAACTTAAAACAAGGTTTTAAATCGTCAGCACTAACGATATAAACATTTCTGATTTCCAAACATTAGTATTACAGTAAAAGGAAATTATCTTTTTACAGGAAAATATCTGTAGGCAATAAAAGAAAGCAGCGTATTATGTAAAATACCATTTTTTAGACCAAAAAATAAATAAATAAAAATAAATAAAGCTTCTGTGTTTTGCATGCATGAAAAAGAAGTAGTTGGCCTATTCCAGAAAGAGTATATTCCTTTCTTTCCATATAAATCTGCATACAAATTGTATCCAAGACTATATTTTTGCACCTATAATTTACACATACAGTATTATTGTCCGTTTTATTAATTTCTATACTGTTTATTTCTTTATATATATATTCTTTTATATACACACATATATATATATATATATATATTCTTTTATAAACACGTATGTATATATATTTATATATACATTTAGTTTAAATTTAGTTTTTTTCTGTAGAAACATTGACATCTTTGCTCTATGTCAGTTATTTGCATGTGCACACTACCAATCAAAAGTTTGGACACACCGTATAACTCCATGGTCTTTCCTGACCTTTATTTCTTTCTACACTGTAAAAATGCTGAAGGTGTCCAAAATATACAATAATCTCCTTTGAACAGTTGATATCGAGATGTAGATCTGCTACTTATGATCTGTAAATCCTTCATAACGGCTCTAATTCGAGGTGCTGTTTGTTAATCAGTGATTTCTGAGTCTTGTAACTCTAAATGAACTTCTGAAATTGTGGTCTTGCTTTCCTTGGGAAGGTCTTCATGAGAGTCAGTTTCATCATCATGGTGCTTGATGGGTTTGACAATAACGTTCTTGTAAGAACTGTTCCAGAACAGCTGTCCTTCGTGTCTTAAATTAAACAAGTGACTGTAGTTGTTACTTAATTACCTGATGTAATTTGTGTTATTTTATAATTTTGAAATCTCCATTGTTGTTCTAAAATGTAGAAAAGAAATCCAAACTTTTGACTGTTTAATATAAAAGTACATAAAGAAGCAGTTCGCTTTATAATGTTAAAAAAATCCTGAATTCTGTGTTTCAGTTCCTTAATAAAAATATTACAGTAATAAAAAAAAACTAATAATAAAAGGGTGTTAAAACCATTTCCTTTGTTTTACCATATAAAAATATTTTAATTCAGTTTATTGTGTAGGCTGGAAAATTTGTAATGGAAATTCTAGCTTCTCTGATTTAATTTTCTTATTCTTGTAGAACAAAAATGTTATTAAATCTTTCACACAGTGCAAATACTACATTTATCCACCTTCAGGATGGCGAGTCTGGATTTTCTAAACTGCCTGAAGGCATCAGCATATATAAACTGTCAAATCCATCCTGCTGTTTGTCACTGAAGTGGAAAGCGATAGAATTTATTCCCTGTTTTGCAGTGGAGCTCCTTGCAGTTTAGCTTTATTTGGAAAGGTCCATCTTCATGGCCGTCCACGAGACTCTGTAAAGAAATAAAAATAAACAGTTCAGTGGGTTATAACAGTTCAGTAAGCCAGCTGTTATAGTTACTCAAGTAACATCCTGAAAGGAAAAAAAAACTTACACGTTCAATGGCCACAGTAAGTGGTTCAGTAAGTGACGGATGCTTATTTAACTGCTCGTATTAATATTACAAAGAGCTCTCAATGGGGTGAAGGCGTAACGGTTCATCATGGCAACAGCATCTAGAGGTTATCAGATAAAAGTTGGTTCTGTGTCAACTGAGAAAGAGAGATACCAAGCATAATGTGGCATTGCGCAAGGCCGCATGCAGTTTTAATTAGAACCCGTTAACCATATGAGCATCCGCCTCATCGGTGTAAGACGCAGAACATGTTGCACCTCACTGAGGTTTTAACGTACGCTGTCTGACTTTTTCTTGCGCCACACTCGATTAGATTTTCTTCTTAAAGGACACTTTTGCATTAGGGGTCTCGCCATAGCAGATGATTTGATCCACACATTTGTCTTGGCAAACGTTTTAGACTTTTCGGCAAACGATAATAAATATTAATGAGTATGCAAATGAAACGGTCATGTGACAAGGTGTCAAAAGAAACAAGATGTCGGGGAAAACCCAAACAGATTCCGTGATAAACTTGCGTCTGTTCTTTACGAGTTGGCTCCATGTCTGCTATGATGGTTGTTTTATAATAAGGTCTCAGGTCACGTGATCTCAGTGCCATGGAAGGGGGGTTGGGCCTAATTAGCATACTAAAAAGTACAGGCTGCAATTTTCAAAATTGATAATATTTCAAAATCTAAGACAATCACAGTATCACTCATCATTTTTATGAGTATTTTTCTTATTTATTGTGTAAAGTATAAAGAATCAATATTTAAATCCAGAGTAACCCATTCATTAATCAATCAATCTTATCATGTTAAAGAAACAGATGTTCAGTTAAACCGTCTCCGTCACTACTCCATACACACTGTACCTGCAACTCCGATAAACACTCGTGCTGCAGTTTTTCAGCGAAGTCCCCAACACACCAGGCCAGACTCAAGTGAAACGATGGATCCTAGAAGACAAACAACAAGTCAGCAATTGAAAAAAAAGCAGAGGTTGAGTCATCTGACTCAGGTTTGTTGTGAAATAGTAAGTGACCTCATAGTAAGTGCTGAGGTTGAACTCCTCCATGAGCTTGTCAACTCTTTTCATAACCTCAAGAAGCTGCATGTGACCCGTGGAGATTTCCATCCCGAAAAAAGTTCTGCAGAGAATGAGATGTCACAATGACTTGTACATTTTTCAAAAATTAAATCATGGTCTGGAATCTGACATACTAGTTACAATTAGAAGGGTATGTAGCTGGGGTGAAGAGTTATTCTGGTTGGGCAAGATACATATACACCCGTGTGAAGAAATGGATTTTGAGCAAGATTTTTTTTAACTGAAGTATCTCAACTAAAAAACACATAACGGGGGTGTAATGTAGTGTCTGTAACTATATGTAGTGATCATAATATTAAAATCTGTATTTGGATTAAAATCTCTTTTATATATTCCTTTCTTTGTGTAATGAACCTACCACTGTTCCTACTCCCTATAATTTTTTTTTTTTAAGATTTAAAAAAGATGTAGAAAGCCTGGGGTTTGTATGAACTCTAGGAGTTCCTTGACCGGTAATACTTCACTCTAATTCATGCAGTTGGACTTTTTTGTTCTACCTGTCCCTAATATTTTCTAACATATTTTGTTGATTCAAGTTCCCAAAATATGAACAAACTAGTAGCCAAATTGCATGCATTGCAGGTTAACAAACACTCTGTCTCTGTTGCTCCCTTCCACAAAACCTTCCTTTCAGTTGGACTAAAAGTGACACACTTAAATGTAATTCTTGAAATACATACAAATATAAGACACCTTCCAAAACAATGCAATTAAGTTAAAAATGAGAACTGACCTTGTTTTTTCTGGATTGGTGTATAGCTTCAGTTTATCTGCTAGACACACAAATCTGAACAAAATAAAAATCAATGCTGACAGTTACTACAGCTCATGAAGCAAGCGTCAGGTCAAAGAGGGCGATTCAGAGAAATCATATATATATACAGACCCCGTACACGTCGCCAGCTCAGAACGAAGCGACTGAACAAACGGCTGGATCCAGTGGTGCCGCAGGACCACCGTCCGAGAAAGGCTGACGTGAAACTCTTCGGCTGGAGTCAAGGTGACGCCATGAGCTGCGGCGCAAACCCGTAGCTCATCCAGCAGCTCCAGGAACACGTCTTCGGGCTCGTCTGAAATGCAAGCGGCAGATTCGGGTCAACATTCAGGGCTTCGAGAGTGAGAACACTTTATGTGATTCTCAAGTCTGACCTCAGTGACCCCCATATACTGTAGTTCACGACGCCATTTTTCACAAACCGAAACAGGCGTTTAGTGTTTATAATTGCTTCCTCTACATGTTCCAGTCATGGCCAAAAGTATGTGACACCTATACGTGCTCACTCCTGAACATCCCAATTATTCAGGAAGGATTTCTGCTAGGTTTTTTTCTGCAAATATCACCTCAATGACTGTCCATTTTGTGTGTGAGCCAAATACGTCTCAGTGTTCGAACATAAACTTTGCTCGATAAATGAGAAATAAGCAAAGAGGCGCGCAACACTTTTTCAACCAATCTACAGCAGGGGGCATCAGTGCTCACTCTTACTCACTCATTCTCTTATAGCACTTTATCCTGTACAAGGTCACGGAAAGCTTATTCCAAGGTAATCCGGTCACTAGGTGGGGTACACTGTGAACCGGGGTAACACAAGCTCACATACTACGGGGCAATCTGGAAACTCTAATAAGCCTAATCTGCATAGTTTTGCACATTGAGAGGAAAACAGAGTACTCAGAGGAAATCCACCAAGCACGGGGAGAACATAGAAACTCCACGCACACACTGACCGAATCAAACCCTTGACCCTGGCGGATCAAAGTGCGAACCATTACGCTACGTTAGTGTTCAATGACATTTATATGAAGGCTGTACCGAAAGTAATTTTAAAAATGTTTTTTTTATTTATTTATTTATTTTAAACATGGGTTGTTCAAATTGCACACGTTGGTGAAGTAAATCTTCCTCTATACAAAGGTTCTACTCGACATAGTCTACATCACTATCTACGAACCTAACTCTCGAATCCTCTTTGAAAACCTGGTCGTCTTTAATGCTGGTTTCGCCTTCTTTAAACTTTAAACTGTGTATTGTTGTACAGTTATTTTATTTTTATATTTTATTATTTCCTAGTTAAATTTACCCTCTATTTAATTTTTCATATCTATTCCCTATTCCTAGTCTTTGATTTTAAGGTAACTATCAGTTGTCTAAGCATTTCACTGCATATCGTACTGTGTATGAGACAAATAAAATTTGAATTTGAATTTCTTGCACTCTATGCACATTGCTCTCGTCAATGGTGTCATCACCATAAACATTCTGTAGAGAGCAGTGGATTTTCAAAGAGGATTCAAAAATAGAGGTCAATGTTGCTGCAAATTAATCATTTGGGTCCAAAGTTTTTAATGACCCAAATAATGGTGTGACTATCAGGTCTGCGTGTGTGTGTGTGTGTAAATATATATATATATTGAATAACCATGAATGTTGGGGCAGGACGTCTGAGGAAGCACTAAAATGGGGTGTAGGGGTGTATTTGTTTGTAGCAAGCTCCTTCCCTGGGCCCTGGAGAGTCTCCAAGAAGAATTGGGACATAAGGAGGGGTACTCTCTGAACAGGGTGCACTCACACACACAATTAACCTCACACACGCCAATTAAAATAATCTGCACGTCTTTGGACTGGTGGGAGAAGACCCACCAAGCACACGGACCAAATTGAACCTTCGAGCCTGGATGCACGAAGCCAAAGTGCTAACCATCTACGCCACCATCTACACTGTGTAGTTCTCATCATCCCTGAATCCACGAGCCTTACATGGCAGATAGACATACGTAGCCCAGTTTCCTCTCTCGTGTTGGAAAGACCTGATCCGTCCTCCATGCTGATGGTGATCATCTATGCGCTGCTCTCCCGAGTCTCTGAACATCTCCATCACCGAGGCAGGAAGGGGAAGCCGATCCACAGAGTCCTGACATGAACCTTCACTCTTCTCAGCAGACACCACCCTGAGCAAAAGTGTAAACAGTGTTTAGTTTCACTTTGTGGAAAACCCTCATTTACGACTTGTAAACGTCGACGCACCAAACCTGGTCACGTTTCCTCGCATTTCTCCACCAGCTGGATTCACATCCTGAGCGTTAACGTTCAGTTTCTGGATCTTTCTAGAAGGAGACACGGCTTCATTTTCATCTTCTGAGCTGCTGCTGCTGTAATTAACAAGCATGTTAAAAAAAAAAAAAAAAAAAAAAGAAACACGTTAAAACACACACTTCTGATAATATGGTTTCTTTAAAAGACACTCCCAGATCATTAGCAGCTATACAGCATATAATAGCTGACATAACGTTTAAAATAAACACATTATCTCATCCAGAGGAAACTAAAACTTAGTTGAGGCTAATGCTAAATGTGTCGCACTGTTATGACGTCCGACCTGCAACAATAAGCGTGAAGAAACAGTTCCGGATTTGTGCTTAGATTAAAATATTCAATCAATAATAACTGTGGTTGTTTTGTGTGATCAGCAAGTCCTGTCTGTGTTGAGTGAAAATAATTTCATGTTTAAACGTCAAGTGGGGGAAAAAAACATGATGTAGAGATGCAATTATCTGTCTCTTGGAGGGAATGAAAGATATCTAGCCACTTTTTTTTTTTTTTTTACAAATACAAAAAAAAAAAAAAACAAGCACATGTCCAGAACAGACGAGTGTATTTTAAATAAATAAATAACCAAACAAATTGTTTTAGCTTGTGTTTTTGCTTGTAAAGTTGTTTTAAATCAATACCTCAGCAGGTTTCCGGTGTGTTCTCGGTATGATGCCAATTATTTATTATTCAGGTTCCTGTTAGGGGGGGTTTGGTGGTCAAACTGAGCCTTGTGCTGCTGCTATTAAACTGGAATTAACGTAAAAATGCGAGTATAGACGGACTTTCCACACGGGGAGATGATTTCTTCGGTTCTTTGTGAACGCAGGGTTTCATTTCTTCTTGTTTAGCGAGAGAGCGCGTCCCGAGTTTCGCGGTGCTTTTCACACCCGGGTTGTGGGAGCGGCCCGTGGCGTCCAGCGAGCAGGAAAATCCGAGGATCGACTTGCGGCCTACGCTCAGTTTCGAACTTGGAGTGTGTTTTAACATCTTTTAAAGCCGGAGAATTAATCAACTTCTAACGCATACTTGGTTAAGGGGAAACATTAAGGTATGTAAAACTCTAACAAAGTCTTAAACATGATGTATTCTGAATGAGCGGTGCTAATATAGTTAGCACGCCGGTTTAAATGAGCAGTGTTTCCAGGTTTTGCAAATAAAAATACGTGATGTTAGAGTGTACATCGCCCTGTTTTTTAATTTACCATAAGCTGGTTGGTTTTGTTTGACTTTTTCTTTATTCATTTTTACAGAAAACAACCCCAATTTAGATATCTGCTAATGCTAATGCTAGGTAAACAAGTGTGCGTGAAGGTTTAAATTAATTAAAGAAAAGATGCAGGTTCCTCTTTTGCCTGATGAAATGGCACTCATGGTTTATAAATTTTCCAATCCACATACTTTTTACATATTAAAAAAATCTCATGTTAAAGGCAGAGATGTTTCATTTCCAGGCAGAACAATGGGAGTTTCTGCACTACAGCAGCAGCAGCAGCATCTTCCTCCAGTCCATCTCCATCCCCAGAGCTTCCCAGCTTTACTCTTACCTCTCTCAGGGGTTTAATTAATTAATAGTGAAAACCTAATCACTTTCAATGAAATTGAGTGTAGTTTTTTATTTTATTTTAATAATGATCAGAAGTTTTTCATTGCAGAAGAGCTTTAACAAAGAATACTCAGCTGCTTCATTCAGGATGTCCCCAAATTCTCACAGCATTAGGGATGGGAATCACCAGTCACCTCCTGCTGATATGATATCATTGTACCTTGGTGCTGTTTCTATTAAAATTGCATTTCTATAAGTATGACAATTTTTTATAAATATCCTGATTCGATATAAAATTTTCCATACACCTGATTTTGTTATAGTTTTAACCCTTAAAGTTTAATGAGTAATTAAGTGTAGCCCGTTCAATAAAACATTAGTTTTCTCATTTAAAAAACCAAGCAGAGCGTTCAAACAATAGAAACTAACTTCAAATAAGAGTTTAACTTTAAAGAAAGCAGCACGTATCATAATTATTATTTCTAAACAATCTTGGCTAATAATTCACTTCTAAATGTGTAAATAGCTCAGAGTGCACCACTTGTAGGGTTATGAAGAACCAATGACATTTTACAACCTAAAACACCTCCCAAGTTTTGCCAAGTCCTAAGACTTGTGTGTGAGTCGAGTGACTTTTCACTATTTTTCGACTAATTTGCGGTCGCTGTGTTTGAGTTAAAGACTAATTCGTTCACAGAGTCTGGAGAAAACGGCTGATTGGAGGCTTTCAACATGCAATCTTTGATGCTTTAACGCCGTAAAAATGTGTGTTTGTTGTACCACTCTGAAGCTTCTGCGCTAAGTATTGAATTGGTTTTATCTGGTGCTGATCGGCCGCTCACGACCAGTCAAACTGAAAACTATTCAATTCTGGTCACTGGCCGATCAACCGGTTCATCTCTATTATAAACGTTAAAATTATTATTTTTTTTAATTGTAGAGTTGAAGTGTGTCTACGTGAATCATCACGCAAAAGAATTGTGATTCATAAATAAGCAGATTTTTTTAAGCACAACATATTCCGATTAAAAAAAAAAAAAAAAAAAAACATTTTAAGCAAAATGTCTTGGTTTCTTTTCACTCTTACTTTTACCTTTCACCAGGTAACCTTAAGGAGTGCCTTTGACACAAAAAAAAAACATATTGAAAAGAATCTTGTGGTTGGATTAGTAAAGTGTAAATTTCTTTTCTGTAAAGAGATTTACAAGAGAGGATTTAGACAGAGTTAACAAGAGAACCAAATAAAATAACTGTTATTATTAATACAGTTAACATTCTGATTGAAACGGGGGTATTATCGGCAGGTTTGACTTGATTCGATGTCTCGTTCCTGGAACTTCAACAAGCCGGTGCTTGATCCTCAAATCTGAGGTAGATCAGCGGGTGTCCGGTGTTCAGAGGTGTATTAAGGCAATTATGAGCTTGAGACGTCGTTAAGGGTGTTATTGTTTGACAACCGTTTCACATTATAAAAAAATAAAATAAAAATCACTTTGGACAAAAGGCTTATTGGCTGCTATGTACCGGTTTTATGTGCTGGCCAAAAACAATAAATTAGTGCACATGTTCAAATTTATTGGTTCCGACTTCACGACACTTAACCTGTATATTCTGAATACAACAACGCTGAGTGTTACTCGATGTATCAGATCTAATGATGATGATACATGAAGAGATGATTTCCTTCTTCAGTGCAGAGTCTGCACTGGGTCGATTACAATCGACTTCGGACTACAGATGAGTTAAAGGAAAAGTTGAACACTGAGGTTCAATTCTGTTCGATCTTCTATTCGTAGTTTCAAAGCAATCTTGTGTCTGAAGTAAAAGGCTTTTTTTTTTTTTCTTCTTCCTTTTTTTTAAAACTAGTTCTCTATATAATCCCCTGCTATGCTAATGCACTTATCCCAGTGTTTCACTAGTGCTTGGATACCATCAAGGTACAAAGTTTTCTCAGTACTCCTGAGCCATGATCGGACTGCCTGCTTCACGTCTGAAACACTGGCCTCCCAGGAACACTGTGTGGAAATGGCTTGGAGCGAGGTCAGGACTGTACGGAGGATGCAGCACACAAGTCTTAGCAGAGTTCCTTTAATGCGCAAGCGGTGTTGGTGAATTATTTACAGTTCCCACAGCTGCTGACAAGTTAGCTGTTAATTTTCAAAGATCAGGTGTTCCAGTCGCTGAATGTTAACGGGAACGACTGCAGTGAGTTCCGTGTCACCTCGGCCGGGATCGTCATTCACGTCGTCTTTAAAAACATTTGCACCATTTAAATGTCTTACTGCGGCTCATCACTTTGCTGCGTCTGAAGTGTTCTGTAAATGTCAGCTGGTTTTACGCCTTCATTCATGAGAAATTTCATCACAAGTCCCGGTTTGATTTGAACACCCTTCGTATTTTTTTGAGAGTAACATTTATGCAACTTCTCCTTTTCTCTCAAATACGTTTATATGCAAGTTATTTAAAAGCAGTAGCATTCACACGGGAATTTTGATTTCCTGTAATGCAAAACAGCTTGAATTTTACTCATGCTCTTGAGTGTGTGTAAACTTTTGCATGAGAAGAATTACTAATCTAAACCTATTTTAAAGCATAGAACGTTTAGTGAGATACTGCACTTCTGTATACGCATTATGCTGTCAGGTTTAAACAGTAGTGTGTGTATTTTTATTTATTTTCATGTAATGAAAGTTTTATAAAACCCAGAGGTTTATGTATTATAATGGCATCACCTACTGACATAAAATAACATTAAAAAGGGAAGTCCTTAAGTTCCTAAAATTGAGACCTTTTTAAAAAAAAATTAAGAATACCACTGCGCCACTCGGAGGCCCGGCAGCAAAGTGCTCGCCCTATCATCCGGATATCGCTGGTTCGATTCCCGGGTGATGCTGTAACCTCTCACAGCCGGAGGTCTAGAGAGAGCTGATTGGCCGAGCTCT
>JAQQZT010000002.1:25493896-25504004 GCA_030068275.1 Clarias platycephalus | reverse complement strand
CCCGTGCTTGGTGGGTTTCCTCCGGGTACTCCGGTTTCCTCCCACAGTCCAAAGATATGCAGGTTAGGCTAAATGGCTCTCCAAGTGAATGTGAGTGTGTGTTTATGTGTGTGCCCTGCGATGGATTGGCACCCTTTCCAGGGTGTATCCTGCCTTGTGACCTAAGTCTCCTGGGATAGGCTCCAGGTCCCCGCGACCCGGAATACAGAATAAAGTGGTATAGAAGATGAGTGAGTGAGTGTAAGGAAAATATAAACCTGGTCTGTATTATTACACACTTGGTCACACACTACAAGCAATTTGGAAATGTCAATTAGCCTACCTAGGAATGCAGCAAGCACCTGGATGTTATTTCTGAACATGACAGCAAAACTCTGATTTAGTACTTAATTTCAAATCCGGAGTATTTATTCCTACAATGTAAAACATGACATTTAGTGTCAGGCAGCTATTTTGCTAATCACTAAATTCACATTTGCTCCAGAATTCAATTTCAGCCCTCACACACACTCTCATTCACTCATCCTCTATACCGCTTGTCCTGTACAGGGTCACAGGAAGCCTGGAGCCCATACCATCGAATCGGGACACTAGACACACTCGCTCTGGGAAACGGCAGTTAGAATAATCTTTGGACTGTGGGAGGAAACCGGAGTACCCAGAGGAAAGCCACCAAGCACAGGGAGAACATATTAACATATCAACTCCATGCAAATAGAATTGAGGCAGAGATCGAACCCTTGACCCTGGAGGACCTTATAATACTTAAGTAATATTATGTGCATTCAGATTTTTCTTTTGTGCATTTAAATTTCTTATTTCTACTGGCATGATATGAACACTGAGACACCAAGAAAACCTTCAATCAATCACGGATCATATCTTGAGATAAACTTTTCAGAAATAAGGTTATTCATTCTGTAGATACTCACCCTAATACATCACTATATACATCAATATACATCAATATATGCACCTTTCTGTTCTAGGTTTGTAGTTGCATTATTTGTACCAGTTCAAGCAAATACAATACACTGATTAAATACTAACCTTGTAATTCTCTGTATTTCTTGCTAAACTTAACCTCAACTGCTTCAGTTCTTTTCTTGTCTCTTCCAGCACACACACTGCAACGGAATACTTTTGTTCCAGAGTCAGGAGATTTGGTGGCTCCTGAGATACAACAAGCACAGAATTGTTATTATTATTATTATTATTATTATCATCATCAGTTTTTTATGGTTTGCGTGAAAATAAATTTATTTGAAACAACAGAATCTAGTATGTACTACGTTCAGCATCAGTATCTCCACATAAACTGCATTTTTATATTGAACCGTTAACATTATGATCCATTGTAACATATTCACCGCTTCCTTCTCCATCTGGGCATCGAGCTCTGAGGCCAGGCTGAGAGACTCCAGCTGACTGAGGAAGATCTCGAACACCTCGTTCTCTGTCTGAAGAGCTGCATTTGAGCGTCTGGGCATGAATATGACACAGAAGTGGCAGAAAATGTGATCATCTATCATCTACCAAATTCAATGGACCGATAGAAGAGCTGGGACTCAAACCGCCGACCATCCGATCAGTAACTCAGCGCCTTAACACACTGACCCGCCGCCCCAAAACACACTTACTGACTCTTACAAAGTGCCGCCACCTGAGACTTCGTTATAAAATGTAAATTAAACATCTCCTTAAAACAACAATATAAATGGTTAAAAAATTTTTTTTTATAAATAATGTATTCTATGTTTCGAAATGTGCATAAACCTGGGAGTTTT
This sequence comes from Clarias platycephalus, assembly GCA_030068275.1. Lineage (NCBI taxonomy): Eukaryota > Metazoa > Chordata > Actinopteri > Siluriformes > Clariidae > Clarias > Clarias platycephalus. Next base: position 25,502,217 of record JAQQZT010000002.1, on the reverse strand, counting down.
GTATAAGATTCATTTATGCATATTTATGAAACGTGCATAAAAATAATGTGATTGCCATCTTTCAATCTGTCCTATTTGAACATTAAATTGATTAAAAATGTTTGATGCTAGATTATCTTCCATTTTTGCAGAATCTGTTGCTGTTTGCTCGTGTCGCTTTCCTTTTTACTTCTATGATAACCACAATAAACCATGTTTCCTCAAATACAGTACAGTTTAGACACAACTTTGAATTCAATGTGTTTTAGTGATTTTCGACATTGCAGATCATATATATGGAATTGTAAAATTAAGTAACAACAACTCTTCAATGAGCGTCTCACTGTAACGAGCACTGTTAATTGTTGAACCTTTTTCCTGATGTTCCAATACTGACTCTTGAAAATCCCAGAAAAGCGTAAGCATTGATGAATTTTCCAGATGATGGTTGACTTTTTAACCTTTTCTCGGTTGGTGATTGACGACGTTTCCGTTCCATACTCTGCCGTTTACTCTCAGGCTGGTAGTGATGAATCCATGTCTCGTCACCAGTAATGATTCTCTTTAATAAACTTTCACCTTCCGTGTATTCCACCTTAGTGTATCGGTCCAATTATTTTTTCACAGATATCCAAACACTTCTGTTTGTGCCCTTCTGTGAGCTGTTTCAGCACCAGGTACACCCTCAGACCATTAAAAAAATCACAAATCACTGCATGCTGCTCTTCTTTCGTGCAAATCACAAATAAAGCATTAATTATTGCTCACACCGCAGTTACAGATGAACTGATGGAACACGTTCACACCAGCACAGCAGTGACTGGGGAGAGAGTAGCCTTGAATGAAACAGAACTATTAATATAAACGGAGTGCGGAAAGTTTTCGACTCATCCTCGTATAAGGATCCATAGTCAAGTGATTTTATATATACTTTATATGGACATAAATAAAATATGAAAAATATGAACATTTTGAGGAGAATCTGCCAAACAATTAGTGTCTGCTAATGAGAGGACAGTGTATTAGAAACTAAAGTATTCTTATAATCATGTAGCTTCTGTTATAGTAAAAAAAAAAAAAAAAAAAAAAACCCGATTAGATTCAAGAATTGGAACGTGTGTAGCCTTAATTTCAGGATTATTTTCGGATCGTTTTGATTTGTGTCTCTTTTACCTTAACTCTTCCACTTGCTGTAATACCGTGTCTCTGCTCTCCGCCATTGTTGCTAATGTAAACAGTGCGGTTGCTATGGACTGTTAGTGGAAAAACAAACCCGGAAGTCGCCGCGTTTTTTTTTTTTTAACCGAGGCCAGGCGACACGCCATAATGCCAGATTATTATTATTATTATTATTATTATTATTGAGCAATACGGTATATAGAACAAGACATATCATATTTACAAACCAATAGCATGGTACAATAAGACAAAATACAAGAGTTTATAAAGTTCAAAAGGTAGGGGGAGGGAGAGAAAAATTCTAATAATTAAATAAATTATTTTAACAAACGACTGACTGACGGATTCTTGTGAAATGTTTTGAAATTTTATTGTGATTTAACAATTTTACTGAGAAAACCATTCCCAAGGATAATACATGTATTTATTGATAAATCCTGACTTTTATCTTTCATAACATTGTTTTTTTTTAAAGTTCTGTTAAGTGAATGAATGAAGGAAATGAACTATAATGCATGTCTTCCCAAAACACATTTACAAAATTACTTCTATAAATTAAATGTTCAGTTGTTTTAATGCACTCATCACAGAATGAACAACTATTGTGTTTCTACAGAAGGACATATAAATATATGCACAAAGAGAGAGAGATAGAGAGAGAGAGAGAGAGAGAGAGTTAATTAAGTTAATTTAAATTTTAAATTTTTTTAAAGTGAAAACTTATATATTCTAGATTAATTAAATGTAATGTAAACTCATTTGTTTTTATTTTTGATATATTTTTTAATAGGGTTCATCTAGTCATCATTTTTTTAAAAAATAATAAATATACAACGTGCAAATAAAATATCTATCTATCTATCTATCTTTAAATCGCACGCTCACGAAAAATAATTGGTCTCCATGGTAACCTCTTTCGACCACTTCCGGGTATTGAACGCTAACACTAAAATCTCCTTCCGGGTCGGTGTATTACAATCCGTTCGCTTGTGTCAGCATACAAACTGTAGCTGTGTGGTACAGGCTGGCTGAGGGGGCGAGTTTCAGCAAATCCCTCCAAAACCGTCATACAAGACGCAGCTTGGAGCCGGAGTTCAGAAATTTACTACAATTACATACATAAAAGCTTTTTTGGAATGCGGTTTTATCCCGTGCAGCGATGTTAAAGTGCTGGCTAATGCAGTCGGTTGCTATGGCACCCCCTGTTTTTTTCCGTTAGCCGATGGAGCCGTTCCGTTATTCCGGATCAGGGGACTTATTCTGCGCGAGCCAACTTCGTTACTCTGGTCGTCGTCCTTTCGCTGTTAGCTTGTTAGCCAGATAACGTAAACAAGCTGCGGAACGAATGGAGTAAACATTACACACAAAACGAGGATGTAAAATTCAGCTAAATAAACCGCCGGAGGAATTGGAAATTGTAACTTTGCGGTCCTGAAAATAATAATAATTTAAAAAAAAAATAACTCGAGCGGTTTCTTCTTCGCTGGTGCAGTACGAAAGAAACGCGGGTGGTTTTCTTCTTCTGTGGTGTGAGTAACGCTTAATACAATTAAACAAACCAGAAAGTCAAACCAGGCGTTTTTCTCCATCTGTTCGTGTTTTATTTTCGATTTAGACAACATCTGCGTGTTTTTTTGTGGTGCCTTTTGTTAATCTGCAGCCAAACACTGCCATTACACCCTGCGGGTTTTATATATATATAAATATAAAATATATTTTTTTTTGTATTTTTACCCCTTCATTTTGTGCAGCTGTGTCTCAGCCTGAGATCTCATCTCCACTAAACCCTCTCCGGGGAAGTGTGAATCTGTGATTACAGTTTGTTTTTAGTTAAAGCATTAGATAACCCACACATACACACTCAAGGAAGTCAGGAAAAGCTATGAAAACCCTGAGCTGAGATCCCCGGAGCCTTGTGGAAATCTGCTGTAAGAGATAATCGCCCCTTTTGGCCACCATGCCCGGCCCGGTGGCTGGCAGCACAGCTCGGGTCTACGCCGATGTGAACACCCTGAAGAGCCGGGAATACTGGGACTATGAAGCGCATGTGCCAAACTGGAGGTGAGTACAGTATGAAACCTAGTCTTTCTTTTTCTTTCTCGCTCTATCTAAGAGCAGTGGTGTCTCAGGGCTGCTTAAAGATCTGTCTTACTTAACACAAGGTCGGAGATCAATACCCTGGATTCTCCAAGCTGCCTCTGTCGGCCCCTTTTGCAAGACCTTTATTCCTATTCTGTTCCAGGGACACTGTATCATCTCTGACCCCAAACTTTTTAATTTTTCTGTCTGATCATTCTTCTTCATTAACAGGCCATGTCGAATAACTCGGACCAAGCAGGCTTATTTATCAGATCCAATCAATCAGAGTTTGATGGTTGAGTGCGTTGTTGCATGTTAACTAGCAGCAGAATATCTAGCAGCAGAATATCAATACAAGTCCACCAGGCAAAAAAGAGAACTTGCTTTGATGATTTTTTTCTTTTTTATCTGAATCAAATATGAAATTATTTAGACTGATGTGGATCAGTCAGACCATCAGAAGACGGGCTTTGACACGGTTATTAATTCTTCAATCTGAACAGTTCCAACATGATTCTCATGACCTTTCATGAGCTCACTTTCAAACTGGACAAAGTCTGCACGGACAAGACGGTGTTCGTTGTTGATCAAGTGTATATTTATTTTTCACATGACTGATGTCTGAGTTTGCGTTGCGGTAAGTTAAGGAAAGTGTATTTTTACTCATACACCGATCAGCCATAACATTATGACTACCCACCTGACATTGAGTTGGTCCCTGCCCGCCCTTTTCCACCGAAACAGCAATGCCATGCATGTTCCTGCGTTTTTTTTTTTTTTTTTTTTTTTGTGGAGACCAATCATAATTTGTCACATTGTCACCATAGCTACCTCGTTACAATGGGACCTGGAAGATATATTACGCATCAAGTGAAGTCAATGTGTTAGAAGCAGAAAAAATAGGCAAGAGTATTGATTAGAGCTTTTTGGCAAGAGCCAAATTGTGATGGCAAGACGTCTGGGTCAGAGCAACTCCAAAACTTGCAGCTCTTGTTGGATGTTCCCGGTCTGCAATAGTCAGGACATACAAAAAGTGATCCAAGGAAGGAAAAGCGGTGAATCATTACAGAGTAATGGGTGGCCAAGGCTCACTGTTGTGGGCTGGCCTGTGTAGTCCTACCCAAGAGAAGCGCTACTATAGCTCAAATTGCTGAAACAACAAAACAAATTGAGTGCCCCTTTTCACTCCCCATTTAGCATTAAATTAATGAAAAATCCAGAGGGAATTGAATTCAAAGGCCCACAATGCACTTCAACAATATAACATAGAATTAAGGCAGAGATCAAGTTCAGCTAGCTGGTGTTCTACGAGACAACTAACACGATGGTGAAAGTGTTGGAATAAGGCTCAAAGTTGGAGCTTCGGAAGCTGATCTGTTTGATCCGAGTGTAGAGATGAGGAGTAGAAAGTGGTTACTGAACTAGGGGTTACTGAATAAAAATGTTAAGAAGTCAATAATTTTTTTCCCCCCATATTACTGCTTTTTATTATCGCCTCGGTTTCAGAACACATGGGACAAACTGGTATGAAACTTCCCTCAGAAAGGATAAACACATATTGATCTGACCATTCATTTTTAAACTTTTTCATAGTCTACTCCTTTTTTGGAGTTAGCCGTGCTGTCGCGTTTCGTTTCTGTTTCTTCCACACACTCTGTCTATCTGGTAAACTATCGCGGTGATTGGCTCTGTTGAGTGACTCGTGTAGCCACACCCACCTCGAGGGATAAAGCGCTAGTTTACTGCCATATGATTTTTTTTCATGTATCCGCATAAGGGTCCAGATAGAACTGTCACTCGGTCCGAGATTTAGTGATGCCCGAGCTAGAAAGAGAAAAAGGACTGCTGCATCACTCTGCATCAAGAGATTAAGCACGACTATCAGGAGGAAATCAAAAGACATTTTGTTTCATTGCCAAATGAATCTTGAACAACCTGGTTCATTATATACATTATTATGGCAATCATTCCGTTCTGAGTGTTCCTTTAATAAAGGAGACGTTCACATGGAATCATTTGCGCTTATGTGTTACCTGATTTTTAGGGATGGGAATCGCCAGGAATCACCTAATACGAAGATATTGCGATACATAGTAGGGCTGCACGATTAATTGCAGTTAAGGGAAATATAATGATCTCGATTCATACATGCACACGATATCGTTTCTGAATAACGGCGATTTTATTTGCATTTACTTTGTTCATGTTTTTGCTTATTTACTTGACAACAATCCCAGATTGCTGTATCAGTCACACTCACACAGTGTAACACAGAACACTGTTATTTCAGTGTTCCGCTGTCTCACATGACGTGTAATGTAGAGACGGCCCTGGACAAGCTAATCAGTTTACTTGAGTGGAGTTGGAGCAGTCAGCCGATATTTTCTTGTCAAAAACTTAAGAATAAAACTCTGTTTTGTACTCGGATTATATTTTCTAATTATATCTTTTCATTACTATACTTTACTATCATATCAAACTCGCATGCTCTCAGATAAAATTTCCGCTTTCTATTGCATTTTTAACGTACTATGCCGTACCTTACTAATTTTCGCCTTAAGAATAAATTTCTTTTTAAAAAATTAGCATCGACATACCAACAATTTCCGACATATGAATGAATGAATGAATGAATGAACCAAACCGCCTGATGGCTAACTTGTTCATACTTCTGGGAGCTGTTCTAAACATGCTTGCATCAGTTTGTGAATTTTATGATTATTTTCGTCAGTCAGCAAAAGTGACTGAAAAAAGGACCGGGAAAAAAAACATTGCTATTGGCATGCGTTCAAGAACTGTGTGATTTTTTGTTTGTTTGTTTGTTTGTTTGTTTTTTTGTTTTTGTTTGTTTGTTTGTTTTTTTGGTAATACTGATAATATTTTTGTGATTATTGGTATTTAAGTTTAAATAAACAGCAATTAATTTGCTCCAGTCTGATCTAGATGCAGGATTATAGCAGAACAGCAACATTTTACCACCTCAAATGCAAACGTACATAAATAATAATTAAAAAACCTGAGATGCGTAACTGAATCAAGTTTGTCCCTTTTCTCTACTGATTATGCAGGTATAATACACTATACATTCGGAAAGCTAAGAAACTGGATTTACTGTTGTTATTATGCATATCTCATGCCTTTATTGACAAAATTCAGCTGCGCATAGACTTCAATTGTACTTAATGGAGTAACCAGGGTTTTCTTCCCTCAATACCAAGAAACGTGTCAGTTTTGTGGTATTGTGTGAGGTAAGCAAATACATCGTCTGGCCAAAGACATGTCACTTTTTCAGAAGGGTCAGTTGATTGGCTTTCATCAACGTAGAAAACATTACATTACTAGAATTAGGTTAAGATCTGTGCAACACATTATTAAACCTTGAACTGTCAACTTCACAAGAGAAATGTAGTGAGAAAAAAATTACGAGTGACACATTTACATGATTGGGACTAAACAGCTGTGTTGCCATAAGAAACCATTTGTTAGTGAGGTTAAATGGAGAGAAAGATTAAATTTCTTAATGGAGGAATAATTTTCACACATGAACTGGTCACCACATTGTGGACTGTAATGAGAGGTAAAGGCGAATGAAACCTTTTTTTTTTTTTGTGTGGCCAGGCAGTGTGTGCCACGGATTCCATGGATAGAGATTTGGTTGAGATCAGGCGCTGTGTAATCATATCCATTCTCTCTTTCTCTCTCTCTCTCTCTCTCTCTCTCTCTCTCTCTCTCTCACACAGTAATCAGGAGGACTATCAGCTGGTGCGGAAACTGGGCAGAGGGAAGTACAGTGAGGTGTTCGAGGCCATTAATGTCAGCAACAGCGAAAAAGTCGTGGTCAAGATCCTGAAGGTGAGTTAACACTGAGACCTGCAACATGGAGACAAAATGTTCTCAGTCTATATGAAGGAGTGTGTCAAAGAACACAAGGCAAAACTGGCTGAATTTGACTAAATGTCGACCCTCAGATGTGTTTGATGCACAAATTATTTTGTACTCAGTTTTACATTGGAGCTGCAATAGGAATCTGGCAAGTCTAAAGCTACCAATTTGCAGTTGTGGTTCTTGAGATTACAGGTATTCCCCGACTTATGAACATTGATACGAACGGACCACGCTCACATGTATTGTAAAAAAAAAATAGACACTGCGCTGCACCAGATACCAATATTTACAATTACATACACTATTTTCAGTGTGTAAGTGAATGTATAAAATGTCTAAATTCAAGTATATTGTATGTGTGGCGGTGGGGGGTGGTTTGTTGAAATGAGTCAGTCTCACCAGTTTCAATGAATCAGTTCGGAAGCACAATGATTGAGCATGGTTATCCTGTAAAGCAGTTCTGATGGTTAATAATCCTATTTTTGGGAAATCCTCAACGAAACAGACCAATACAGTGGAAAACAGCTCTGAGACAAAATGACATCCTGGATTCCCCTCGCAATTTAATGTCGCAGAGACAACACTGTTGCATTATTTTGAGATTACTTTTCTTAGGTGTGATTATGGCAGTGTGGGGGTAAAGGGACAGAATTAGTCAAGTAGATTGGAATGCTTTACATTGAATATTTGTGTCAAAAGTGTATAAGACTTATTTTGTCAGACTTAAGAACAAATCTTGCTTACGAACGTGCTCCTCGAACAGAACTCGTTCGTAAGTCGGGGACAACCTGTATTGACAAAAGCAGACCAAATGATGTTGTGGAGTTAATAATAAAAGATAATCTATTTATCTTCAAGCTAGAATCTTTTTTTTTTTCTCCTCACCATATTGTGTATTATTATTAGGAGACTCGGAATGGAGGTCTAAAGTTTGATTGTAGACAATGTTTGTTAGAATTTTGTTTTCACCATCTTGATATTTTAATTGCAGCCTGTCAAGAAGAAAAAGATCAAGCGGGAAATTAAAATCCTGGAGAACCTGAGAGGAGGAACCAACATCATCCGGCTCGTGGACACCGTGAAGGACCCTGTGGTACATCTGCAACTCGGACACGTTACCAGACATTCAATTTTATTTGTATAGCGCTTTTAACAATTGTCATTGTCGCAAAGCAGCTTTACACAATCAAAAGAATTAT
>JAQQZT010000002.1:25474557-25486166 GCA_030068275.1 Clarias platycephalus | reverse complement strand
ATGCTTTCAGCACCTTGTTGAATCAATGCCACGTAGAATTAAGGCAGTTCTGAAGGCGAAAGGGGGTCAAACACTGTTAGTATGGTGTTGCTAATAATCCTTTAGGTGAGTGTATTACTAAATTACACATTTTATATTTAAAATCATTAGTGCAGTGGTGGTTTAATGGTTTCATGAGAATCATGGCCAAACTTACATTTTATCTCAGTATAAATCTGAGCAGTTTAGGGCCTTGCTAAAGGGCCCAACAATGTCAACTTGGTGGTGCTGTGATTTGAAAGTGGGACATTTCCATCAGTAGTTCAATGCCTTAACCACTGAGCTACCCCTGCCTGAGCATGTATGGCCTTCTTTAAAATGTTTGCACCGTTCACATGTTTTACTGCAGCTAAAGGTCTCATCATCGTACTGTGTTTGAAGTCTTTCGTTCTGTAAATGTTAATCGGTCTTACGGCTTCATTCATGAGAAAATGCATCAAGTCCCAGTTTGACTTGAACACCCCTTGGGAAAGTCCTGTGTTGCACAGAAAACATAGTTTAATTTTTAAAAAGAAATGTGTATGTGTGTGTATATATATATATATATATATATATATATATATATATATATATAATCGAGAACATAACCTTTTTATATAATATTTATCAATCAATTTTGACAATTGAACCCTGCTGTGGTTTGATAAAAAATCTGAAAGTTTTACATTCCCAGGTATTATATTAATGAGTGCAGTTTTTCTAATTGATTAGGTGACTACATTGAGTGCTTCAGTAGTCGTAGTTATTGCTGTCTATGACTAGCTTAAAACATTAAGGTAAATTCAATAAGGGTGTGTATAGGAAGATATCCTAGCACCGTAATAAGTTTGTCTCTCTGTGTCTGTGCTGCAGGCAGACGCGGAAAAGCTGGGAGCAGTTTGTGCAGACGGAGAATCAGCACCTGGTGAGTCCCGAAGCTCTGGACCTGCTGGATAAACTACTGCGCTATGACCACCAGCAGAGACTCACCGCCACCGAAGCCATGGAGCACCCCTACTTCTGTAAGCTAATGTCCCCTAGCTTTGTAGATTCGCACCTTCTAATTTTATATAACGTTCCTTATCGGGAACAGTTGTGCTATTTAATCAATTATGCAATTTGTCATCTCCAGTTTTTCAATTCAAATCTGTTTTTGATTTGGACAAAAAAAAAAATCATGTTAAAACTGCCAAAAAATTTTTTTTATCAATTCCATGAAAATATACCACAGCATTCGCAGAAAATACACATCATTTTGCATAAAGTACTGGGCCACATGAACACCACTTAATCCTGAAATTATCATGAGAGGTCAATTATGGTGGATCCAAATTCATAAAACGGAGAAAGGTGGCTTTTTGAGCCCAAAGTAGAGTAAAAAGCTGACCAGCAGGGAAAAGCAAACGACAGCTACTACAATGCTGAGGCTTATTAACGTTACACAATGCATACTGTATGTTTTATAATTTCAATGCTTGATCCTAAGAGTTGATTAAAACTAAAAAATTAAATAAAAGAAATAAATCATAAACCAGATTTTAAAAAAAAATTAAAAGGTAAAAAATCAACTCAATTCGACAGTCTCCCTGTGATTCACAGTTCCAGCACGTTGTTTACCGGAGCAGTTTTGTCCTGATCGCCGACAAAACGAGCAAGCGCTTACATTCCCAGGCTCCGATCAGTACTTCATGTAAAGCCTGTTTTATTTTTGGCACGAGAGGTGTTCAAGTCATACCAGGACTTCTGATGACATTTCTCATGAACGAAGGCATAAAATGGATTGACAATTACAGAAGACGTCAAGCGCAGTGCTGTGGAGAATGACGTCGCCAACTCATGGAGGAGACACATCTGTCTATGGAAACTCTGCACACAATCATTCACCAACACCACTTGCACATTACCAGCACTTGCACAACTGTTTCTCACTGGTTCATGACTTAAGTTAGATGTTGTTTTTTTTTTAATGCTCAAATTTTTCTTAGGTCACTGTGTGTCTTAAAATAATAATAATACTTCTGAAACTGCTCAGGGTCTGGAACTGGATTTACGTATTTTTGCAATATTATGCAGTAGAATTTCACCTCAGTCTCTTTATAGTTGCAATTGCTGTCTACGTAATTACTCTAAATACGCATCAATGCTCAGTTATAGGACGATATCTTGCTGACGGCAGACTTTATCCTGAGTTAGAGAAGCATAAAGTATGAGGAAGTCAGCTCTGATTCATACTGGGATTATTTTTGTTTGTTTGTTTTGTTTTTTCCCCCTTCCTCAGACCCAGTGCTGAAGGAACAGTCTCTTAACAATGCGAATAACACTGTAGGATCAGAAGGATCTAATGCAGCTCGGTGAACAGGTATCTCATTATCTTTTATTATGTCAGTGTGTTTTCATTGTGTGGTTGAAATGTAAACTGGGTTTTCTTTTACCTGACACGTTTGGTGTCGAGTTTTTGCTGCAGCGACTGTAGGTCCCACCACAAACCCTCCTTTTTTTTTTTTTTTCCCTCTACATTTTTCCCCCCCAACAAATACAGACATAAAATTGTCCAGCCTCATTATCCAGCATTTTTTTTTTTAGATCTTGACATTTTGTAAAATAGAAGAAGCAGCAGTGTGTCTAAAAAGTTAAAATTAAAGTTAAATGTAGACTTCCAATATACAGTATGTATTATTCTGTATTATGTTAAGCCCCGCCTCCTAAGGAAATTGGGATGCTGTGTAGATATGCAACTGTGATGTAATTACACTAGGGACTGAACATGGATGTTTTTATCCGTTTCTCCATTAAATTATTGGATATGTTTTTAAACCTTCATTAATGTATGTTTTCTTTCATTTCTTCTGCCTTTCAGATTTTCAGAAAGCTGAAAATAACTCGTTACCTCAGTTTACCCTTCGTGGCAGAAACCTCTCAATGTGTACAGTTGAAGACGGGCAAAAGCAGTGTTGACCAGTTTACACATTTACACACACACACACACACACACACACACACACACACACACACACACACACACACACACACAATGTTGTCCTTCTTCGTATCAGTGAAGGTCGGTCTGTCCCCTGTACCTCCATAGGCGCTGAAGCCATTTTAATTTGAAGATCTTGAAGGTGCCTCCTGTTTTATCGCTAAGTGAGGAGTTGTTAGAGGAATACGGCCAGTCTCTGCTCCCCCCTCGTACCGTGACCCTGCCTCTGTTTACCTTGACGTGAAGAGTGAAGCACAGATAATACCTTGCCCTCACCGTTCTCCTCACTGGTCTGTCTGTGTGTTCAGTATTCAGACCCCAGTTTGGTGTTTTTTTCGCACCACCACACAGAACAAGTGGCATATTGGACCTCATTTCTCTCTGCTCTAGGTAGAAAAGCATTAATGACAATAAATGACTTTTATTTATCCTGGTGTGTTGAGCGAGTTTTCATTATTTTTCAATGATTTTTGGTGTACAAATTATGAAAGAAATAAGTAAAAGCATGTGAAGGGAAATCAAATCTAGGAACATTTTCCTCTTAAAAGACTTGATGTAAAAAAATATATATAATAATAAATAGCACTATAGTGTTATTGGGGAAGCCATCTTGGTTAGACCAAATCCTTTTTCCCCCCTCAGCCTCAAATTTTATGAGGTCATGTTTGGATTATAGTCCCATTTTTCAAAGATTAAGATGTATGCAGATAGAGAGTTTGATTTCCGGGTGATGCTACAGCTATTTATAACTGGAATTCCAGGGAGCAGATTAGCGGGGGGTGTGGCTAACAAGAAACTAACCAACCATGAGCTCATGCACGTTAGCATTTTCCTCAAGGTGTGTTATTCTGTCTCCAACGTTGCCTTTGTAGCTGGTGGAAAAGATGCGGTTGGCCGGTGTCTCGTCTCTCAGTGGAGGCACATGACAGTGTTTGGTCTCACTGGTTGGTAGTTGTCACCCTAACGGAGAGATGGGTGAGAACTGGCTACAATTAAATTACATACAAGATGCAGTTTTAAATGATTTCATTTATTAAGTGGAAAAGGCTGTTCAAACCTGTCTGGCCCTAAGTGGAAAATATTTTTAAAAAAACATGTCCCTTCCCCTCTTGCTGAATCTTGAATGAATTGTGATTAACCACATTTTTTTGAGTAAATTGTCATTTGCCACAACCAGGCCTGATTACTGCCAGACCTGTTGAATCAAAAAATCACTTGAATAGAACCTGTCTGACACAGTGAAGCATGCTAAAAAATCTCGAAAACAAGACACCATGCTGTGATCTAAAGAATTTAAGGTTTTTTCTTTTTTATTTATTTTTTCACAAGTGGCCAGGTAGGTTTTGACAGCTTTTTTTCCCTTTAATAAATGAAATCATCATTTAAAATCTGCATTATGTATTAATTTGGATATCTATTTGATGATCTGAATCATTTCAGTGAAAAATGTGCAAAAGAAAATAATAAATCAGTATCAAAAAATACTTTTTCACAGCGCTGTAGTTATCTTTAAATAAATAATTGCCATGCTATTTCTTACCCATGTTTTTGCAATGTGATCTGCACTGTTTTCAGACCTAGACTCTAATTGCATCGGTGTTGTGTTTGCATCTCTCTGAGCACCCTCATAATGCACCTTTTGTTCCTCCGTGTAATGCAGCCTTCACCAGAATCACTGTAGCGTACAATTGGTTGAAGGTCTAAGTGTAGAGTCTAACCATGTGGGTGACACCGTATACCTCAAACTCCACCCATGAACATGTTGCAGGGGTTAGTGTGTGTTGTTTTTTTTGTTTTTTTTCTGACGTCAAATGCTACATCATAACGTTGCCTGATTCTGGATCCCATCCAAATGTTAAAATTTTTAACGTATTCGTGCGATCAACAAACCACCTGCGTAATGTTGTGTAGGTTTTGTTTTTGCCATCAAAACAGCTCTGATGTGGGATCTGGCACCAGGGTTTCCCAGCAGAACGTTGCACAGAGCATCATGCTGCATCAGTCGACTTGCCACCTTCTTATAAGTGCATCCTGGTGCCATCTCTTCCCCTGATAAGCAACACTGTTTGTCCACCAGTGTTGCTATATAATAAAAAACGTGATTCATCAGGCCAGGGAACTCTCTTTCCACTGCGCCGTGTTCCAGTTCTGATGCTCTTGCGCCCATTGTAGTAGGACACAGGTCAGCATGGGCACTCTGAGCTGTCTAGTCTGATGCACTTTGTGTTCTCACACCTTCATTAACCATCATTAAGTTTTTCAGCAAGTCGTGCTTCACTAGCTCTTCAGCGGGATCCGATCAGATGACTGTCGCCGGTTCATCAGTTGTTCCTCCTTGGACCAGGAACACCCTACAAGACCTGCTGTTTTGAAGACCCAGTCTTCTAGCAATCATAAATTGGAGCTTGTCAAAGTCGCTCAGAAACTTGAGCTTGCCCAGTTTTTCTGCTTTCAACACGTCAACTATGAGATGTGACTCTTCACCTGCTACCTAAAATATCCCATAGTCAATATTGTAATAAGTTAATCCATTTTATTCCCTTCATATATCACAGGGTTTAACGTTATGGGTGATCGATGTAAGTTCAACTTGAATTTGTGTCACATTATGATTAGACAACTTGGGCCACAAAGGAGTGCATGCTTAGTTAGCCAATTAGGCAATATGTATCCATATTTAATATTTATCCATATTTTATATATTTAATATTTTATCCAAAAAGCTTAATTCCCAGACCTGCCCAGATAAGAATTTATTCTGTATGCTGTATATACTGCAGTCCAAAGGCCTGAGACCACATGGAATTTAAGTCTAGAACAAAAACAAAAAAAGGGAAATGTGCCATATCTTGATCATTCGATATTCTGCACTGTTTTTAAGTCCTTATAAAAATGTATGGAAATTTGTGAACCTGATGATGTTAAGTGCTTTTGACCAAAGTAGATTTTCTGTGAGTTTTATCCCTTCCATACAGGCTGATGATGCCTTGATGAATTTGATCTAACGTGGGTCAAAACAAACGTTAGTCTTTCAGCTCGAGTGCAAACTGTCATTAAAGCACATACAGTGATGCACATACAGTAGGTGGCAGTCCAAACAAATCCTAAAATTCATGTAAATATTTTTAAGATTCTATTTTTCTGATAGATTTCAAATTATTGCTGATATCATTTATGATAAATGGCAAAGAAATGCCAAACAAGCTGTTTCACTGTAGTGGACTTCACCACATATACACTCTTTCTTCTTCTTCTTTTGTTTGAAATGCACCTTGCAATAGTATGTAATTGCCACAGACATCCATAACCTTTATAAATCATAATGACATACTCTTTTTAACCAATGGGTACCTTTTCGATGTCTCCAGACCCCCGTATGGTAGCTTCAAATAGCATACAAAATTAAATTATGCTTTAATTTTCTTTGGGGAAATTGTCCCTTAAGGTTAAAAGTATTCAAGCCACAGGCTAATTGGTTAGTTTCACTAGAACTAAATCAGTAGACTAAAAGGATTAATAAAAGATCACATTTGACTGACTCCACAGGACTGATCTCCAGTAACTCCATGTGCATCAATGCATATACACTAAAAAGATACAGTATACACAGTTTACAGTCCCTGTAAATTAGGTCTACATATCCATGCCTAATAAACTGCTCTGTAGATGTGACACCCTGGTCATTCAGGTCATCAGCTGACTTAATTTTATTGCCACATAACGTTGCTGAGCCTCGACCTGAGCAACTGAAGCTTGCACAGTGGTCACTATGCATGATGTGTGTATCGCCTCATGTTCTTCCCCTCATACTCTGAAAAGCCATTGTCTGAAACAGGGTCACCACAAGACCTTTTTCCATTGGTCCAAAGTCCAAGTCTTTAGCATTTTTTTTCTGGGAGCTTTTTTATTTGATCTCTACTATAGAGTGTTTATGATGCAACTGCACCAAGCGTTTCAGTGATCGCTGATCTTTGCTTGATGCAGGCCAATAATATGAACCTTCTGATCATGTAGCTGCACCCAAGCCTTACATCACCAAGTGCAATGCAAAGCATCGGATGCAGTGGGGTAAAGCATGCGACCATTGGACTCTAGAACAGTGGAGACATGGTCTCTGGAGTGACAACTCACGCTTCTCTGTCTGGCAATCTGATGGATCTGTCTAGCGGTTTCCAGGAGAACGGTTCTTTTCTGATTGCATTATGCCAAGTGTAAGCCAATTTTGGTGGAGGGCGGATTATTATGTGGGGTTGTTTTTCAGGAGTTGGGCTCGGCCACTTACTTCCAGTGAAAGGAGCTGTTCGAGCTTCAGCATACCAAGACAATTTAGGACAATTTCATGCTTCCAACTTTGTGGGAACAGTTTGGGGATGGCCCCTTCCTGTTCTGACATGACTGCACAAAGCAAAGTCCATAAAGACATGGATGAGCGGGTTTGTGGTGTGGAAGAACTTGACTGGCCTGCACAGGGTCTTGACCTCAACCTTATACTGTAGAACACCTTTGCGATGAATTAAAGCGGGGACTGCGAGCCAGGCCTTCTCGTCCAACATCAGCGTCTGACGTCACAAATGCGCTTCTGGATGAATGGTCAAAAATCCCCATAAACACACTCCTAAACCTTGTAGAAAGCCTTCTCAGAAGAGTTAAAGCTGTTATACCTGCAAAAGGGGGCGGGGCCAACATCATATTGGATGTTATTCAAGTTCATATGCATGTGAAGACAGGCGAGCAAATACTTTTGGCAATATACAGTAGTGTATGTTTATATATAGAAATTGAATCTTGTATTGTACGAAAAATGTGTAGTATACCAGTTTTTGCTTTTGTCAGGAACCTATTAACAGGCTGAGGTTTGTGTGTCACTGATGTGAGATTAGTTTCCTGTGTAGAACTGACACTTGAGCTCATGCTTCCTGCTCTCAAGCAACATCATTCTCATTAAAGTTTCAGTTTCTTGATGTTAGAGCACAGACAGACGGTGTTTGGTCACCAGTGATCGCCGTCATGTCTGGCCTGCAAACTGTGTTTACCCCACTAAGCCGTGAAAGGCCGTTCGAGACGGACTCTTAGTGGACACCTGGAGTGGAACAGTGTATCTACAAAGCTTGATGCACACCTACTGTGGAAGCTGCTATAAGTTCTCAGTTATTGTGACGGTTTAGATAAGAGATTTAGTCTCTTGATGGAGTCATTAGTCAAGGAACCCATGATTCAAATTTTGTGTGATGGAGAAGAAGAGTTGTGGTTTTCTGTCTTTCTCTGATTGGTTGTCGTTTGATTAAAGGTTTAATACAACTTTCTGTTCTATTTTAATTCACTGCTAGAAAAAAAACATGTCTGCATTATTACCGTTTTAAACATCTGGAACAGGAAAGACTTTGACGGAAATCCTTCAAAAGTTAAGCTTTTATTTGTCACATATCCCAGGATCACCCCATGATCCAGTTCAAGTCAAAGGGCCCAACACCAGCACCTGGTGGAGCTGGGGCTTGAACCTCCAACCTTCATCAGTAACTCAGAACCTTAACCATCTGAGCCACCATTGCGCCTAAGGTCACTTAAAAAAAAAAAAAAGAGGAATTAAGCAAATGTGTTAGTGTTCCTTTGCCTCACAATCATTAAAAGTTAATATTTTTGCAGTATAGCGGCTTGTATGAAAGTGCTGCTGAATTAAAAAAAAAAAAATCATAATTAATTATCTCTCTTGTCTTCTCTTGTCGGACTGAATACCATTTTCTCTGTTTCTTTCCTTTTATACAGATCACCAAATCAGTGCCATCTCAAAAAAGATGTCCTGGTTGAAAAGTTTTTCAATAATTTACACAGTTATCTTTTACATACTATGAAATAAAAGATTTATCAGGAAGAGAATTTGACGTTTAAGTCAAAATCATTTATTATATCATCTCATGTCATGTCAAAACACACTAAAAAGACATATGAAAGAAAGGAGTTATTTTTAGTCTAAAATCTTTGCTTTTTTTTTAAAATCCCCTAATCCTAATTACAATGCTTTAGAATGCTGACGTGTAGCCTGAAGCGGTGTGGGTTTCAGCATGGTAACACACACCAGCTCTCAGGCTTCCATTACATCTTTAAAAGAGGAAACAAAGGACTTGAAACACTACCACACAAACTGCCATGTTGTTGTGAAGCTTTTCAGTCGGATGAAGACTGATGACCGAAAACTTGTGTTATAATCTTCAACACCAATCAAGTAATGAAAGACAAATACGAATCCATTTGAGACAGCGAATCTTGCAAAATTTAAAGGCATGGGTGCAAGCCACAGATCAAAGCAATTCAGTCCGATTGAGGTCTAGTCTTGTTAGGGATGAATGTAAAGATGTGATCCATATAGTATGTTCCATTTCTCTTCTTCTCCTGAGCTGATGAATGCAGAACAGATGACCAAAAGTCAAGGGCGTGTCATCTCTGTACCACTCCCAGTGATCTAGACGGGGGATCCAGACTTAATAAAACACGCATCTCCATGAGCTTACGGAAGGATCCGCGGAAACCACCGGGCTTAACTCACTCTCTTAATGTTTTTGTTTCGTCTGCGACGCAGGAAGCCTGGAAGGCAGCGCTTCTCTGAGGGAGAGCTTGGTTCTGGCAAACCAGCAGCCTGCTTCCTGTAAAGCAGAGAAAAAGACCATCAGATTAAAGGGTTAACCTGTAACACCTCGCTCGGTATCTGTCTGTAATGTGGTTTAACCCAAAGTGGATGTGGCTTTAATTTTGTTTATATTCTGTATACAGGGTCATGGGGGCCTTGCTAAACCAGATTGTGATTTGGTTTTGAATTTGCATTGGACTCTTGTCAAAGCAGAATCCTTGTCAAAACCATGTCATAAGCTATAACACACTTAAGATCTCTTTGAATACAATAACAAGAGACTTTAAACGATGCTTAATTTCCTGGACTGTCTCAGTACCTTCTCTTTTATAGAAGAAGATCCAAGATGTAGCTAGTGCTGTGGTTTTCTCAGTCAGAAATCGTATCTGCTAGTCAAAGCATTTACATCATGACATTTGGCAGACACCCTTATCCAAGGTGACTTACACCTTTAGAGCATTATACATCTGAGCAGTTGGCCCTTAAGGGCCTTGGTCAAGGACTCAACAGTGGCAACTTGGTGGTCAAGGGGTTTGAACCTGGGCCTTAACCACTGACCTACCCTTGACATCCTCCTAAAAAATCCTCTATCTTGACGTTTGTCAATTGGGCAAATTTCCATGATTTTCTCCCTAATTTAGTCGTGTCCAATTCCTCCCCGTCACTAGGGGGCTCCCACATTAACTACCACTCAGTCGGGAGGGCCGAAGACTATCACTTCCGCTTGCGTGAGTTCACAGACGCCCCTGATTGGCTGTAGAGCCGTGATTAATGTGGGAGCACGAAGTACCTCTCATCCCTATCAGCTCTCTCCAGACCGCCGGCCGCGAGAGGCCACAGCATCACCCAGGAATCGAACCAGCGATCTCGCCCAGATGATAGGGCGAGCACTTTACCACTGGCGAATCTATATTGCCACCATTAACACACCATAAGGCAGTGACGGCCAATGCTGGGCGCACCTTTGGTCAACACTGGTTATGTCAGTTCAGCATCGGCTGTTACTATCTCTCTAGGTTCCCCACCAGGTTCTGGACCCTTGCAGGTAAAGCCTCACCTTGGAGCTGCAGCTGCTGCAGCTGCTTCCCGGCGTCGCACTTGCCGCATCAACCGTAACATGTGACAGATCTGCCGCAGCGTCATATTTGGTGCGTGATTGGCAAGAGTGGGTGGGGGTGCCCCCCGGGGTCCATGATATCCCATCATGTCTGCTCCACCAGGACCTCTACCGAAGAAGCCAAACTGCTGGACCCGGCGGCCGCCGTAGCAGGAAGCACACTGTAGCAAGGTGTCAAAGACATGCAGAAAATTAATTGCGAACGTGTGCAAACTGCCTTCAGCTAGTACGGTAATTCATTATCTGTTTCCTGTGAAACTGAAACTCTCGCTCATTCACAAACACAAACACACACTTGGGCCTGTCAGAATACAGCAAGCTCACGTCAGTACGAAAGGCTCTATTACATACACGACACCTGATCAGTACAGAGCAGTGCAGAAGGAAATCACACCGCACAGCGTAAAAAACAACTCGGTTCAGCTAGACCAGGGGTGGCGAACCTGTTTGCCATAATGAGCCAAAAAAAAAACACTTTATCACTGCAAAGAGCCACATAACAGTTGTGCAAACAACAGTATCACAACTTGTACACCTAATTACATAACATAATAGTTTTCATGGATTTAAATCAGCCCACCTCCTTTTATATCTCTGAATCTTTGTAAGTTTTCGGAAAAGCTGAGTTTGCTTATCTGACGGACATTTTAGTGTCTTTACCTCTGCGTTAGGGAAATCCCCGGGCTACGGTAGAATGGAGTCTGGCATATCAAGAAGAATGGCTTTCCGTTTCTTTCAACAAAAAATATAAATCCTCGCATTCAGATAAAAATGTTCGGTGCTCATGTTCGTATTTGCGCTTAGCTGTATGCTTCCCTGACTCTGTCATGATGATTGACAGGCTACTAACGAACTTCACATCAATTGTGTTAGAC
>JAQQZT010000002.1:25414234-25426352 GCA_030068275.1 Clarias platycephalus | reverse complement strand
TGTGTGTGTGTGTGTGTGTGTGTGTGTGTGTGTGTGTGTGTAATGTGCGTGCACACACACACACACACACACATTAACGGAGAGACCTTTTTTAAAACCGTTTAAAAATTAGCAAGGAACATCGCTAGTCACACTCGCGTGAGCGAATACTAACGGAATCACTGCTGTAAAGTAAAACAACAACAACAACAACAACAAAATTAACCAGCTCCTTACATTTGAAAACAGTCGCGTCAGAGCAGAGCTTGTGTGGGATTTATTTTTACGTTTTTTAAAGGTAAAGTGCAGGTTAATCTGTTTTATTTTTACTTTATATTTTGTGTTAATTTTTTAATGTATTTTTTTTTTGGGCTGTAGAACGAATAATTTGAGTTTCCATTATTTCCTATGGGGAAATAAAATTTGGTTTACGAGTGTTTTGGAATACAAGTCCACTTCCGGAGCGAATTATGCTTGTAATCCGAGGTTCCACTGTACTGACAAACACCACTTGCTCCTACAAAAAGTCTGATCAATCCTGCTTGTTCCCACAGAGTTATCTTAATGCAGGACTCTCTCACAGAAAGTTCTACCAATTCTATTCAATTCTACCCTCTCTAAAAAATTATGAACAACGCTAACAACGTCCTCCGGAGTTTTGACTAATCCTGACAACTTCCTCAGAAAGTATGACCAATCCTGATAATGTCTTTATAAAGTTTGACCAATCCTGACAACTTCACCAGAAGGTTTAACCGATCC
The DNA here is from genome assembly GCA_030068275.1 of Clarias platycephalus. Taxonomy (NCBI): domain Eukaryota; kingdom Metazoa; phylum Chordata; class Actinopteri; order Siluriformes; family Clariidae; genus Clarias; species Clarias platycephalus. The sequence goes on along the minus strand of JAQQZT010000002.1, from coordinate 25,425,611 downwards.
TGACAATTTCCTCAGGAAACTTGACAAATCCAGGCAGCATAGTGGCTTAGTGGTTCGCACTGTCTCCTTGAACCTCCAGGGTCCAGGTTTGATTCCCGCCTTGGGTTTGTGTGCATGGAGTTCGCATGTTCTCCCCGGGCTTGGTGGGTTTCCTCTGGGTACTCTGGTTTCCCCTCACATTCCAAAAACATGCAGATTAGGCTAATTGACATTCCCAAATTGCCCATAGTGTGTGAATGAGTGTGTTTGTGCTCTGCGATGGATTGGCACCCCACCTGACAATTTCCTCAGAAAGTTTGTCCGATTCTGACAATTTCCTCAAAAAGCTTGACCAATCCTGACCAATTTATTAGAAAGTTTGACCAGTCCTGACAATTTCCTCAGAAGGTTTGACCAATCCTGATAACTTCATTAGAAGATTTTACCAATTCTGACAGCTTCACCAGAAGGTTATACCTGCTTCTTGGTACAGGTTGCAGGTTGACAAATGCATGCAACCTTTTGTTTAGGCCATTGAAGGTACTACATCTATATAATGAAAGAAAGATTTTGTCTGTACATTGGTCAGAACTCGCACTTTTAATGATATCTTTACATTTCATACATTGGAGGAGCAGAAATCACAGGGAAAAAAATTGTCTTTATGTGTGTCTGTGGGTCTGTATATCTGTCGAGACGATTTTGTTACAGCATCATGCAAAACTGGCTAGACAGAATTTACTGGAAGTCCAAGGCAGATCCTTCAGTTAACTGAAAAAATCTGCGCCATAAATTAAATCAAAATGTTGAGTAAAAGGAACGTTATAAAGCAGTTATAAAATACACAGGATATGCAGAACACTCAGAAACGACTGTAATGCCCCTACAAAGCACCCAAATCCTCAAAAAACACAAACAAATGCGCGACACAACATGTCTTACTCCAAAAGTGATATAAAACTTGAATGAACTGTGAATCTTCAAAGATGAATGGACAGATCATTATATTGTATCTTCCTGCAGGAAGTTTTATAACCAGTTTGTCTTATATGTTTCGAAACCATGGTGCTAATTAAAGCAGTCATGTGAAGCGCCACTACAGTATGAGATAAAACACGGGTCGTTAGAGCAAACATATCTGCAGCAGAGGTGCGGGCGTGTCAAATACCCGAACTGAGAGTGTTAACTGCTCAAATAAAAATGTTGAGTAGAAGCAGTTGTTACGAACTGTCATGTGCCGTATTTAATGATCTACTTTAAACAGGGAGTGTATTTGCCTGACAACAAAAGAAGAACAACTTGGCATAAACGCCATGTAAGATACTCAACCTTACGACATTTCTTTGTATTAATAAGTTATGCAGAGAGTTCTGCCGTACAGAAGCAGACATGTACACGTGCTTCAACCTGAAATAATAATATCCTTTTACAGCTTTAACCCGTAAACTATTTATACTACTAACTCTAGTAAAAAAATAAATAAAACCCCCAAAAATTATAACTTCGGGTCAAATTCTTGTCTGTGGATAAAGAACAAAAATACAAAATATCCTTATGTTCTAAAAGATTCAGCTTTCTTCCTAGTCTGCATTGCTCTTTCAATCCTTAAACAATTTCTTAACGCTGATGTCACCCAGCCTTAATTGCTGTGACTATTTAAACGACCTAATTACACCGTTAAACATTTGAATGTTTTGTCTAGTCCGTTTGTCTGGGTGCTTGCGATTATTGACATATTCAATAATACTTCAGCTGTGTGCACAACTAAAACAAACTGTATTAGTTCAATACAGTACAAATACAAATGATATTGTTCAAGGTTTCGCTTCTAATAGTCTGTCATTTTGGTTCCTTTGTGTCTCCAGAGTACTCCGTTGTGATCCACAAGCACTGGTTCCCAATCCTCTTCCTTTTTGGGATGTTCATGTGGACTTTTCTCGAGTACTGCATCCATCGCTACGTGTTCCACATGCGCCCTCCGGCCCACAACTATTACCTCATCACACTTCACTTCCTCCTCCATGGTCAACACCATAAGGTGAGCTCAGGGCCAAAGAGAATGTACTTGCACCTGTTCTATATTGTCTGGAGTATTTTATACTAACTAGCTAACGTTTCTCTCTCTCTCTCTCTCTCTCTCTCTGTCTCTTTCTTTACCTCTCTATTGCTTTCCAGTCACCATTTGACGGCTCTCGTCTGGTGTTCCCACCTGGCATAGCATCGATTGTTATAGGGGCATTTTACTTGCTTCTACGCCAGCTTCTGTCCGAGGGTTTAGGCACATCTCTGTTTGTTGGTGGCCTATGCGGTTACGTAGTCTACGACATGATTCACTACTACTTGCACTACGGCTCGCCACGCAAGGGCTCCTACCTGTATGGCCTTAAGGCTTACCATGTCAAACACCACTTTGAACACCAAAGAGCAGGTACCAATCCTTTTCTGCATCTTATTTTTGTATGTATGAAATAATTGGGCTGTTTCATTTTTTTTTTTCACACACGTGACCCGTGATAAGAATTTAAGTCTTTATTTGTCACGTACACATTACTGCACAGTGAACTTTTCTTTGCATAGCTGGGGTCAGAGCACAATGTCAGCCATGACACAGCGCCCCGGGAGTAGATAGGGTTTAACGCCTTGCTCAAGGGCCCAACAATGGTAACCTGGTGGAGCTCGGGTTCGAACCGTCGATCATCCAATCTGTAACTCAGCGCCTTAACCCCTTGAGCAGCCACGGCCCCAACTTGAACATCATGTTAAAGATTTTTGAGGCACAACAGGGTTTATGCTGACTCTCTTTAACTATGTAAGCCTCTGATTAGATGTTTGTGTTTTCTCCCTACAGGTTTCGGTATTACCACCACGTTCTGGGATTATCCCTTTAAAACACTCATTCCAGAGCAGACATTTTAAACTCACCTTCTGTCGTCATGCAAGGCCGCCTCTCTTCTTGAACCCCCACCATCAGTTGCTTTTCTCAGAACTCACACTCTGCAGCTTTGTCCACAAAAATGTTCCAAGCTGCTCGGCATCATCGTGGTAGTCATCGTCGTCATCATCATCATCATCATCATCATCATCATCATCATCATCCTCCGTCTGCCAGTTTAGAAGAGGGCATAGCTCGGACTCTGAGTACATTTTGGGAATATATGCATGTACGGGCATATAATATGTAAAAGGAATCTAATTTTAATCGTTTTGGATTAAAACAGTTTTTTTTTTTTTTTTTTTTTTGCAGAGGTACTGAGTTGATCTTGACCAGTTTTATGAATATATAGGTAGACAGATTAAGTTAAGTGCAAGAAGGTGTGTGAATGTGAGGAGAGAGTGAGTGGGTGAATGGTTTTTTAGCTGTAGAGTGGATTTGAATGGTAGAGAAGGTAAGATGGTTAATGCTATAGAGGAAATCCTCAGAATCATGGTTCAAATTCCTCCAATCTAATGCAAGCCTTGTCAGTGTTGCCGCTGTTATATAGGACTTTTTTTTTTTTTCTGTTTGCATTTTCCCTTCCAATTTCCTCTTCATTATTATTTAAGCATCTGTGAATTATACTTAAAAAAAAACCATAAGCTTTTTAAATTCGGTGTCTCGTCCATTTCTTCCTTTGTAACTCTGGGGATTCATTCTGGAAGCCGGACTGCTAGTGGACAGTGTCGCTTCATTTTATACTGTTTTTTGTTTTAATGAGATATGCCAATTATCCATCAACAGAACAATATCCAGGACACAATGACGGCCTTGTGTAACCCATTATTAAAAACTTATTCAGAGACATTAATCTGTGATGCTTCCATAGAGATACAAGAAGCTAACAATTGCCCTTTGCCTTCCTGATCAGGAAAAGCGAGTGTTGTTGTCGTGGTTGCCTACTTTGAACCCTCGGGGGGGCGTGAAGCCTTGTGTTCAGGGATCTCCTTCAGTGTGGGGGTTGCCTGGCGCAGAGATTAGTAGACCGGAGCAAGGCAACCCCTTTTCTGGGTTGAAGATCATTAGTGTTTGACCAGCCTGTGAACCAGGACGCCCTGTCCCACCATGTCAGGCTGATCTCCCGTTGGTTCACACTTGTATCCATCACCCACTTTGTCCAGCAGTGTCTCTCTCACTCTGTCTCGCATCCTGTCCCGATTAGCAAGTGTGTTTTGGGTCTTTTTGCGTTTCGTGGTGTGTGTATTAGCCTCTTGTTGGGTTTTTGTCCTTGAGTGAAGTCACTATACGCCTGTCTGAATTCTGGGAACTTTCTGTTCAAGTCAAAAGGAGACTGTGGCCTGACTTGTGTACTTTATCTACTGCAAAACTACCATCTGTCAGCGGGGGTAACATGATTGAACGTTTTTTTTAAGGCTACAGTCTTGTCAGTTTGTCCTTCTTAACATGACGGCCAAAGACAACAGAGGCAATGTTGAATCCCTGTATTAAAATGTCTTCGATGTGCTATTAAGAGCATTCCCTACCTCCTTCCCTATGTCCATATTCCTTCCTACACTCAAATGATGTAATTAGGCAGTGGGATGTAAAGAGGTGGGCAAATGTTGAGCCGATGTTAGGGATGTTTGATTGGGCTATACGGCCCTAATATGATATTATTTTTTTCTTCTGGAAGCATGAATGTTGATTATAAAGTAGTCATGCCATGGCACCTACCTGAAATAGGTCTCTGAAGGCATCCCATAACCGGTGGGTGTCACTGGTTTGATTAAAGTAATAACAGTAAATATATTTACATGTGTTTACCTGTAAACAAAGTTTGAAGGTTTAATTCAGAGAAACAAATCTTTAAATGAAATGCTTAAAAGGCTAAAAAAAAAAAAAAAAGTCTAATACAAATGAAAATCTGTTTACTACTACATATTTTTATGTTGCAAATTTCTATGCAAATGTACTTGTAAATAAATGTGTGTATATTTCTGATGAAGATGATTTACCTTACTTTTTTTGTCTTCTCTAAATTATAAGCTGTACATAGATTTTGGTATTGTAACATTATTTGTTCATTTTAGTAACATATCTTTCAAAATGATTTATAAATGTGTGTGTGAGTCATAATCTCCTTAAATGAATTATTTATGGAAGAGGAAAGGTAAGAACTGTGCGGGTTTTATGGGCGCGCTGACGCTAGCTTTACCTTACTGTATATGTTGCTTTAAGTATGATGACTTATTTAAATCATAAATTTTTATTTTTTGTTGTTGTTGACCCACTGATGTCAATGTCTACAAAATAATGGGTAAGTATCTATATATATTTTTATTCATTTATTATCAGATTGAATAAGAAACACATGATAAAATAGTCCAAAACTAGTTCAAATGAAAAAATAAAAAAGTGATGGGAAACATGCACAGTAACCAAAAAAATTACTTAATGCAAAGAAAATGCAAAGAAAAAAGTGGTATCACAAAAATGACCACATTTTGCATTTTATATTATACATTTTATATATTTTTTTTAATTTTATAATTTAGATTTCTCATTGTCCTGAGACGGATACACACTGATAATCTTGTGGCAACGCAAATAAATGACTTACACACAGAATATACAACTATTTATTTAATTTCAACATAATTGAATAATATAATATAATATGTATATAGAAAATTTATGTAGAAAAAACAATGCATTGATAAACTGACAAAATATCTGAAATTCATGAACGAGAATCCACAATGAGGGGGAGAACTGTACTGTAAAATTTTGTTTAATTTCTGATTTAAACTTTGCTTTAACACACTTTCAAACCAGGCCTGGGTATAAAGAATATTACACCCTCTGTACAATACCATGTTGAATAGTGAATACTAACAGCTATAAGTTGTAGACTAGCGCCTCCACGAGGCTGCTGTTTGTCATTGCAGGAGGAGGATTTGTCCTTAAGTTTGAAGTCCATTTGTCCTCTACTCATTTAGCTTATAAAATCACTATAAACATTTTTCATTTAGACATTTTAATGCATGTTACAAATATTAAATATTATGACTTAAAACTAAACTTAAAAAAAAAAATTATTTAGCAATTGAGTTTGCATGGATGCCAGGAAAAAAAAGACTTGATCTTCATGCATTTTCATCCCCGGACATTTAAAAAAATATATATATATATTATTAATGAAAAAGTAATTTTACAAAAATAGAACAAATATAAAGAGCCAGAACAAGTAAACATATATACATACTGTAGCATTAGGAGTTTGTGATATAAAATAAAACAAACAGGATGTAAAAAGCGAAGATCCTGGCTTTGTTCTTTAACACCTCACGTATGAGAGTCAATGTCATTCATGATGTGCAGTCAATTATACTTATATAAATGTATATATTTGAGTACCCTGTGTTTGTTTAGCAACCCATCTGGGGGTTATACTGTATATGATGCCTTCTGCCATAAGTTCCCAGTGATATGCTCCAGGGCCTTTTGTGACCCTACACAGGACAAACAATACATAAAGATAATGGATGGATTGAATATTTATCTTTCCTGGTAGACCTGAGGTTTTACTGTGGACAGTTTTTAACCTTCTCAGAAGAATAATATAATGTTTTAGCTCTTTAATTCTGACACAATCACCAAATACTGAAGAAGTTATATTTTAACATTTATTCACTCATCTTCTATTACGCTTTATCCTGTATACAGGGTTGCAGGAAGCCTGGAATACATAATTGCTGTTTCATTATTTTTCTTAAACTATTTTATTTGCTAATCTTGTTTAGGTCGTTACAGTGCATTTTCCTCATCAGGGAATATTTAATTACCTCTGTAGCTCACACACACACCCACACACACACACACACACACACACACACAAGAGTGTCACCAAGCATGGGGAGAACATGCAAACTCCATGCACAAAAACCAGAGGCGGGAATCAAACCCTTGACCCTGGAGGTGCGAGGCCATGTTGGTAAACCCTACGCCACGGTGCCGCCTCATTTATAACATTTAGCATAAATGATATGATTGCTGTTTCATTATTTTCCTTAGACTATTGCATGTGCTATTTATCTTGTTTAAGTCGTTACAGTCCATTTTCCCTCAACTAATATTTAATTACACACACACACACGCACAAGATTGTTAAACGTATAATAACACAGTTATTGTTCCTTTGACTAGATCAAAATAATTATTCACTGTGTGTTTTCCTCAGTAATGACATATAATTCCGTTCATTTTAGGTAAAATATTTATAATTTCAATAATTTGAATATTCAGTTATATAATAATATTCGAATTCAATAATAATAATCGAATAATCGATCAAATAATTAAGTACAATTTATGTTGCATATTTTCAATGTATTACAAACATCACACACTGTGTAATAAACATGCAGCACTAATTAGAGATTAACATTATAATGAATCTAATGCAGACTGTGGAACTGACTATTTTATAATACAGGGGGGGTCAAAAAGTTTGACATTTGATTTAACTTTAATATGATGTGGGAATTGAGTTATAGAAACACTAATAGAGACGGAGTAAGTAAAGTTAAATATTTAGGTTTTGGTTTAATAAATATTCGATTGATTTATGGAGAATTTCTCGTTGTTTTTCCCCCATTAAAAGCAGAAGTGGTTTAATCCACCTCAGTGAGTTTATAAACGGTTTTAACGGTAGTGTGGGCGTGTCTAAGGAAACACAGGCGTGCAGTGGCAAAGAAACAAACCGTTAAACGCGCGCGATAAATAAAAATATAAAGAAGTCATTAATTATACATTTAACAAATATATGAATATATATTTATTATATATCTAGGTTGTTTAAGTTATAGGGGTATTTTTGTATCGCCAGCTAATAAAGCTAAAATGTTACCCGACAGGTTAGCGTTAATTGGTTTACCTCAGATGGTCATTTCCTGATTAGCATCATTTAGCAGGAAAGAAAAGCTATATGTAGGAATGGTAAGAAATGAAAACCTGTAAAATTACATTAAAGTATAAAATGCAGACATATACATTTTGACATATTTTTAGAACAAATTATTGTCTACAGTATTGTATAACAGTATAAGGTAACTTAAAAGTAAAGTAAAATATAATTTAAGCTTGTCAACACTATTTTTTAACACTTGTTAACCCTTTTTTTTTTTTTTTACATTTTATTATTAAAAAGCTTCATTTAATTAAAGGTAACGTTAACCTTTTCTAACATTTAATGTTTGTATATAGTTTTATTCAGATTGTAGTTTCATTTAGTTGTAAATAGTTTATGTTTGCTTATATAAAATATAAAAGAGTTTGTGTCTGGATATTGAAAATAGTTTATAAAACGCTAAACGTTTTTTGGATTATATACATCAAACTTTTTTATGTTCTATCCATTTGCATATTAAACCTATGTATTCAAAGTCATCAATACAGGCCGTACTTCAAAACTGGTTTAGAGTTCAGAAGAATGAGAAAATGTTACAAAAAGAAAAAAAAGAAGTAATCTAACAACCTACTGTTAGGTTTAAAATGAAGAAGAAATGTGTACGAGCTAAGTTTTAAGCTAAGAGAAGAAGAGTTACAGTATTTCTTGTTGTGCCCGCCGCACCTTGATACACTTACCGGTCCGGACCAGATCGACCGGGAGAGAAAACCACACACACGCAGGCATGATGTTTGAAGATCTCTGTTTATTCTCAGCAAAGAGAGCACATTTAAATGGTGCTACGTCCCGAACATCAAAAGAACCAGTCATTAACATGTCAGCCATAGAGGGACCCGGAGACAGACAGGAGAGAGGAAATACATTTGCATTCTCCTGACTAAACAAAAGGGTTCTAGCGGACAAGAGCCATTTGAATGTACATTCGTCTGGGTACAGGATATACTGTAGAAGGTGTTACCACAGAAGGCATAAGGAAGCACAGTGAGAGGTCTGTTCTCAAGGCACAGGAATCTTCTTATTGGATTAAAGTGTCTTACAATATTATAAAACCTTACACCTACAAATATAGTCCATAAAATATTGGAACACCATCCTTGTTGAAACAGCCCAACAACAGCATTCTTGAATATTACAAATATAGACCTTAAAACACATAAACCTTTGTAAAATGTTCCCAGGACATTATCCAAAAATTCCCAAAATGTCTCACTGGACAGTTTATACACTATATTCTAGGGACCAAAAATCATCATATTCTGAGACAGTTAACCTTAGCTTACCTAAAATTATTAGAATTTTGGAATGTTTCAGTTAATATTTTATTTATAAGAAATTCAAAGGATTCACAGAAGACATTTTTCCTTTCTATTTCCATCCTTCTTAAGGGTACCAATAAAAAGTTTGGCCCAAATTGGGCAGTACATGTCTTCCGTGCCGCTTCCTAAGTGTGATGGGCACATTTGGCCTAATGGTGGCACTGTATTGCAGGCTGTTACTTGTTTGCTCATATATTTATGCCATGAGCCATCCAAAACAATAATAATAATAATAATAATTTTCACTGATTTCTGGGTTGTTGGATTCTGTGTAGGCAGCAGGTCAGATTCAAATCCCCCATTCTGGAGCTACCTCTGAGCCACGCTGCCATCATTTTAAGTATGTTATTTCCTCTTAAATATAAACAGCTAAGGTTAGCTCAGGTTGTTGAGGCTTTGGGTTGCTGATCAGAGAGTCAGGGTTTCAAGCCTTACCACCACTGGGTTGATATTGTTGGACTCTTGGGCAAGGCCCATAACCCATACAAAACCACTCTACCATTACCAGTTCCAAACCCCGGGTTAAAAATGCCAGGGGTAGCTCATGGGTTACAGCATTGGACCATGGTTTAGAAGGTCTCTGGTTTGAGCCCCACCACCACCAAGCTGTCCCTGTTGGGCCCTTGCGCATGGCCCTTAACCCTCAACTGAATGGTTATCATTCAGAGGTCATTTTATAGGATCTCTGCCTTACAAAAACGTTTAACTTTTTTAAATTAGGAATCACCACCATGATCCTACACCACCTTGATCCTCCATGAGCAGCTAACACACAGAACGGCGGATGGATAGAGATTATTCAGCACCATCCTGTTTGAGTCATCCTGTCAGGGCACGGAAAAAAAAAAAAGATCCTTATAAACACTCATTGGTAATGACAGAGGGATTCGGATTATTGTTGATGGAGGTGTAGGAGAAAAACATGCCTGTTTCAGGTGAAAGTGCTGATGCAGAGAAAAAAAATACCATTCAAAGAAAAACCCATGAGTTCTGGTAGTGTTCTGAGCAGGATAGACGAGAGTAATCAAACACTGACAAGCTGTACAAGCTGGTGCCATGCCAAACCACTGCCTACCAGTTTTAAGGGTTATCTCCCAGTACAGTATGCTCTACAATATGCTATCATGATAACACACACATCAGCACCGATGTTACTAAATACTGTGACTTTTTCTATAATGTCTCTGAAAAATAGTTATATTTTGTGTCATTTTCAAATAAATATACTGTACTGTATACACACATCATTAAACTATTTACATTAAATATGGTCTGCGTGTGTTTTGACAGGGATGTGGAGGACTGTAGGACCCAGAGGATGCCAGCCATTAGGAGGAGGCAAGCTGAAGTACTGTAGGCACTCCTGACCCACCCCAAAGCAAGGGAGGAGAAGTTGAACTGCATTCCTTCCATCAAGAGTCCAGCTGCTTCTGCCTTCTACGGTTTAAGAAGAAAAACTGCACTGTGTGCACGCATGTCTGTGTCTATGTGCGTGTGTGTTAGTTAAGCAGGTCAGAGTGCGAGCTCATTGAGGCGTGTGTGTTTGATTTCTCCTGCCTTCATGTTTGTTTTCAGAAAACATTAGGAAGGTGGAGTCGTGTGATCAAATCAAACAAGAGCAGACGTCCAAGAGGAACGTCAAGTGAAAGCAGGTACTCTTTCCTTATCTCTGCTCACTGCCTTCATCCTCTCTCTCTCTCTCTCTCTCTCTCTCTCTCTGTTTCTCTCTCTGTCTGTCTGTATCTCTCTGTTTCTGCTGTCATCTTCCTGGTTGCTCATGACTTTCCGTGTGTAAGTTAGCGTGAATGTGGTTTCCAGTTGTTTCGGTTTGTTTAAAACAATGAGCACGCATGCGCACCATTATATACAGCAGCATGTAAATGTGCACTTCTGTGAACATGCAAATATGCTTCTTTCTGTTTGATCTCACTCTATCCTGTTGCCGGTGTTATGCGCTAAAATGCCCCCTGTCGTGGATTGCCCCCCCGCCTACATAATAGCTATCAAATATTATATTAGAACATAAATTCATAGGTTTATTATGATCAAATATGATTATTATTATTATTATTATTATGAAGCCTAGGCACGTGACAGCCGTCAAGACCATTAATACACATTTTTTTGTATAATGTTTATTTTGTGGCACATTTATTTTTCAGGGTTTTGTCATGAATATGCAAATAAATATTTATATAT
>JAQQZT010000002.1:25403681-25414134 GCA_030068275.1 Clarias platycephalus | reverse complement strand
TTTTGTATAATGTTTATTTTGTGGCACATTTATTTTTCAGGGTTTTGTCATGAATATGCAAATAAATATTTATATATAATAAAAATAAATATTGTATATGATGAAAAATTAGAAAGTAATTTTATTATAAAAATAAACAGTATAAAAGTATACATGTTGTATATGAAAAAAATATTAATGTTTCTGTTTTTTCATATACAACATACTGTATATATTTTCATATAGCTTTTTAAATTTTATTGTCTGATGTATAATATATATAATATTTGATAGCGATTATGTTGGGGGGGTGGCATTCCATGGCAGGGGGGCATTTCAGCGCATAACACTGGCTATTACTTGCCTTACCAGTCTAAACAAATCCAAACAAATCCAAGCAATTAGTGTTAATCGAACCCCATAAGACCGCTGCTGTATTACTTACAATTACAATAAATTGTTCAGCAGAAAATTGTAGTCGACCTGCCAAGACATGCTTTCTTTTGTTACAGTTTTGCTCTGGAGCTGTGAAGCTTACAGTATGTCGTTAGCGCATAATGAAAGTATAATACCATGATAGAAAATTTAAGAGGGTTTAGCTGTATTTATAAGGTTTTGTGACATATATTTTAGGCAGATATTATACATGAAGATGTTTACAGTACACAACTGTTTATCACATTCACTCACTCAATCACACTGCTGTATACCACTTTATCCCAGGAGATATAGTGCAGGAGGCGGGGGACACCCTGGACGGGTGCCTAATCCACCGCAGGGCACACACACATCTCTACATGCACATACACACTCTGACATGCTCATTCACACACCAAACCCCAGTTAGCTTAATCTGCATGTCTTTGGAATGTGGGAGAAAACTGGAAACCCCGAGAGGAAATCCACCAAGCACAGGGAGAACATGCAAACTCCATGCACACAAACTCGAGGCGGGAATCGAACCCGGTCCCTGGAGGTGCAAGGCGACAGTGCTAACCACTGAGCCACCGTGCCGCCTCTGTTTATTACAGTTTATTACAATTTATTACAGATGCTGTAGTTACATGCTGTAAATACATGGCATCATAACAAGAGTTTTTGCTTATTCGCTTTTGTTTGAGCAATAAAACGAGGGTTGTTCAAGTCAAACCAGGACTTTTAATTATGCAAAATAACCAGACCACAGTTATAAGAGTAAAAACTACCTCTGTTTCTCTGTATAATCCCCTTGCTACACTTATCTCAGTCTTTCACTAGTGTTTGGACATTATCACGGTAGTTTTCTCAGAACACCAGAGCCATGATCGAACTGCCTACTTCACCACTGAAACACTGGCCTCCCAGGAACTCCTTTAATGTGGAAAACATGTGGAAAAGGCACAAGGTTAAGACTGTACAGGGGAAGTGTGTACAGACTACCAGCTGTGTTTCTGTAATGTGCAAGTGGTGTTGGTAAAACAAACAAACAACAAAAAGTTGGCAACAAATTATCCGTAAATTTTCATGGATCACACGTTCTACTCGCTAAATGTTTATTCAGACGGCTGCAGGATTGTACCGCCTTCTTATACACGGTTTTACTGTTTCACTAACAAGTGAAATTTCATCACAAACCTTGGTTTGACTTGAACGCCGCTCACATTAAAGAATTTCTATTTTATTTTCATGTGATTCATGAATACTCATGTCATCATATTATTACTATTATATTATTAATGTATTTTTTTCATTTTTATTTTATTATCTCACTACGTGTACATCAGGATGTCATCTCCAAAGCAGCAGCAGGACACCGTCTCCAGCGTGGCAGCGGCAGTGTCCCCCGAGTCCTGGTCCAAAGTTAGCTGTCCATGTTGTGTGACATCTGAGATCGAGCCTCTAGTTCTGATTCAACTAGCTGAGACTGTGGACTCCAGCACCAAGCAGTGGATCATGACCATGATCTCAGCACCTCATAAGGCAGGAGGTGAGAGAAGCCTGCAGATTAATTCCTGCAAAAGGACAGTCAAATATCTAGTGGTATCTGTGTGTGTCTGTGTTCATGGAAAATGTCCTCAGTAACAGTAATGTCAGGATTTTTGAACTGTGAGACTGATAGTGGACATGAAAAACTTGGGCTTGTGCTGCCTTTATCTGTATCTGTATCACATCATCATTACACATTACCCTATAGTAAAGGCAACACACCTCTTTTCCGAGTAAGATTCATACCGCAAGCCGACATATTTTCAGTTTTAGCCAGCAAATTCTGTATAAAGTTCATCGTCAGACATGGACAGGTTTGTGCTACAGGAATCAGCATGTTGTAGTCGCTGACAAAGGTGCACTATAGTGTTGCAGAGGAGGAAGTGGCGTTAGCCCCCGGAGCAGTGCATGTCAGGTTAGCAGTGCATGTGGCCAGTTATAAACATTGACATAAAGAGTAAAAGGCAACTCAAAACATCTTTCTTCCTGGTTGAACTGAAAAACAGCAATAGAAAATGTAAGGAGCAAAATTATTATTTTTATTTTTTTGGGGGGCAATAAGTCATATAGGTAAATTGTTACTGTGTCCCTCTGTCTGTCCTGCGCTGTTTGTTTTAGGGGCACATCTAATGGTACACCCTGGCGAAGATGCCAGTTGGGGTCGGATAGCGGTTGCGGCGCCTCGCTGTACTTTACTAAAGGCCACAGAAGAGCTGGGACTCTGCAAAGTCGACAAAGAGGGCAATATGATCGTGTTTTCCTTTCATGACCGTAACAACTTTGATAACATCGGTAAGTAATGACCTGGGTTTAATTGTAGTCAACAGAACAACAGTAAACTTAAACAGACTGAAATAGATAAGAAATGGAGTTACTGCTCAGTGTAATAGGAATCGCCATAAGTTTCATTGAGAATGCAGGAGAGCAGAGCAAGGTGAGGTGTAGACTAATGGATAGACCACGTGGCCTCATGGATATCTAATAAATATTAAAGATAGTTTGAATGATATTTTTGGAAGAATACAATTTATACCCTGATTTATCCTGGTTACAGATTCAGATTAAAACAATGCTGCGATGCTATAAATAATGCATTATACATATGTTTTGCATCATTTTGTATGTACTGTATAGCCACAATGCTTTTTGCATAGCAGGTGTGTTCTGTGTGTAGATAACATGCAGAAATTTCTGACTCTGGCCGAGAGACAGTACATCGTCCAACATGAGCTGGAGTCCATGAGAGCCGTGAAAGAGCAGCGCATCCCTGGAATACCTGGAGACAAGGGCATCCTTAAAGCCAGACAGAACATATGTGAGTTACAGCGAATTTGTAAATGGAGAGAGAGAAAATAAATATGGGGAAATTGACACTGAAGTTCACCTTGTACAGTACCCGAGGAAGAAGCCAAAAACAGGCAGTATATTTAAGGGAAAGTGAATAAAGCCTGGATGATTTCATGCGGATCCCTTGCAAGGAAAACATGATTATGTGGATCCTGGATAAATGCTGTCTGAGGGCCGCAGGTTAAAACAACACCGAGCAATTACTGGTAAAGGTCTAATAATATTCTGCCTTTCGAGCACTGAAATACTAGACTGTGTGTGTGTGCCTGGAGGTATTTTTCTGTCTCTGTCTGTTTCTCTGAATTGCATTACAGTACGTTTTCATACTGTATGTGCCGACTGGAGACTGAAGCAGAAAGACACAGTGTTTATGCAAAATCTGTAGCGATCCCCTTGTCTCTCTTTTTGAACAATGTTCAATTTAAAATGTGCATAGTTTGTTTGTTTATATAGAGAGTGGATGCAGACCGGAAAAGTGTGTATGTGTGACTTTAAGAGTCTCTCTCTCTCTCTCTCTCTCTCTCAATCTGAATTGCTTAGTCATGCTGCACTCAATCCCCCCTCCTCAGTGAAGATAACAATGTATTGCTGTGGCTGCTTCTCTCTCTCTCTCTCTCTCTCTCTCTGTCTCTCTCTCTCTCTGTCTCTCTCTCTCTCTCTTTGTCTGTCTCTCTGTCTCTCTCTCTCTCTCTCTCTCTGTCTCTCTTTCTGTCTCTCTCTCTCTCTCTCTCTCTTTGTCTGTCTCTCTCTGTCTCTGTCTCTCTGACTATCTCTCTCTTTGTCTGTCTCTCTTTCTCTCTCTCTGTGTCTCTTTGTGTCTCTCTCTCTCTCTCTCTCTCTCTGTGTCTGTCTCTCTCTGTCTCTGTCTCTCTCTCTCTCTCTCTCTTTGTCTGTCTCTCTGTCTCTCTCTCTCTTTCTGTCTCTCTCTCTCTCTGTCTGTCTCTCTCTGTCTCTGTCTCTCTCTCTCTGTCTCTCTCTCTCTCTGTCTCTCTCTCTATCTGTCTCTCTCTCACTCTCTGTCTCTCTCTCTCTCTTTGTCTGTCTCTCTCTATCTCTGTTTCTCTCTCTCTCTCTCTCTCTCTCTCTGCTGTAGTTCAGAAGCTGCAGAAGGCTGGAGTGATTCAGGACGTTTTCCCCCTTTGTGATGAGAAGACGCTAAATGCTCTTGGCAAAGAGTGGTATTTGCAGAAGAGTTTATGGGGACAGCCTTTAGGTACACACTCATGTTGTTTACTGACATTTTCAGACAGTATTACACATACCATGTGTGATGCATAAGTAATTCAGTTTTTTGTTCACCTAATCTTATATCCCACCCAAACTTTAACCTTATATATTTTAATGTGCAATAATTCACTAATTTTATCACTTTAGTTGTTTTCCTTGCTTCATGCAGGCCAGTAATTTGACTCTTCTAAAATGGTGTCTTTATGTTTGGTCAGGCACAGTACAGTACATCCACTTCAATTTTACATACAAAATATCTTTTGAATTTGTACTTAAATAGGAGCAAATAGGAGTGTATTCACAAATGTAAGAATAACATTTATAAAATAAAATAAAAAAATCTATCATAATGCAGGAGCAGCGGTTCCACAGAGAACATAAGCAATGAACTGCACCATGATGATTTCCGTTCCTATTAGGGATGAGATATTATCACGATACCTAATGTAATGTAGGGGGCGAAATCGATTTGTATTCTGTAAGTATCACGATTTTAGGTTCAATTTAGGATAAAGCGGTATAGAGGATGAGTGAGTGAGTGTTATATTTCTAACCAGTCTGTGCCCCTACTAAAAGGGGTGCCAATGTGTGAATAGTTTAGAGTGCGTCACCTGTAGGATAAAAGAGGAACGGCAATGTTTCACCATCTCAAATGCAAACGTATAAATTATAAATTACTTAAAAATAATAATAATAATAATCGAGTGTAGTGATGTATGAAATACCAAAAAAAAATTTCCCAATTTCTTTGGAAGAATTTTCTTTTTTTAAAGCTCAGGTCACGTCTTACATATTCCCACATATCTTGTTATTTTTATATGTTCTTATTACATTTGTCATGTGGCAATTTTATAATGGCTCTTGAAGGTTTCTAACATATTTACTCCAAGGAGATAATTGACCTAAAATAATGCCAATTTGTTTTTCCTTTGTAATAAATTGTTTATATTAGCTCTCAGTCTTTCTTTCTCATCTCTAAACCACAGACGCCATCCACGCGTACTTCGGCGGATCCATCGCTTACTACTTCAGCTTCTTAGACTTCTATACATGGGCTCTGGTACCTCCAGCAATTCTGGGCCTCTTAATAACGTTCTTCCTTCCCGGATCCCCACCACTTAACGAATCTAAAGCAGACAATTCAACACCTGGCTCGAGTTCCTCGGCTGCTGATGATGATCATCTGTCCGTGAGCAGCCACATGGTGCAGGCTGTGTTCAGCATGATCTGGTCTACCGTGTTCATGGAGCTCTGGAAGAGACGAAGCGCCGTGTTGTCATACCGCTGGGGAACACTGACCCTTTCCGAGCATTTCCAGGACCCGCGGCCTGGTTTCCAGGGCGAGCTGGGAATCAATCCCGTGACCGGCAGAAAAGAACCACTCTTCCCCGATTGGCAGAGGCAGATGCGGATTGGCCTGGTTTCCGTGCCCGTGGTGGGGCTTTTCCTCGGATTTGTCGTCCTCGGCATGTGGGGATTTTATTTATTTGAAGGCACCATGGCTTCATTTCACAAGGCCTATGGATCCATTATAACAGCCACGTTGTCCTACCTGCCCTCTGTCATACACATCGTCTACACCAACATGCTGGGGAACGGCTACCGCACTGTTGCGCTGAAGCTCACTGAGTGGGGTAAAGCAGTGAGAGTATATTCCTTCATTATTTCAGAAACGACGTCAAAATTAGATAAATTTTTGAATTAGTTGTGATTTTAACATTTTGGCGATCAAGTCATCAGAGTTCATTCAGCGCTCCGAGTGCACACTACACAACTTTCAAAATTTTAACAAAAATCTAAATAAAAATGTCACTCTTCATATGGATAAAAGTGAAACAAGGCTACGTTTACATTACTAGTCTGAAGTGACTCAATTCCAATTTTTTACCCTTATGTGACCCAGATCTGGGGTGAACACACAAATATGATGTTTTTATGATGATCAGATTGGATCAGGATCTATTCAACGTTTTGCCTCTGCATACATACATACAGTGAAACCTTGGATTACGAGCATAATTCATTCTGGAAGTGGGCTCGTATTCCAAAACACTCGTAAACCAAATTTAATTTTCCCATAAGAAATAATGGAAACTAAACTAAAAAATAAATACATAAAAATGATTAACACAAAATATAAAGTAAAAGTAAAACAAATTAACCTGCACTTTACGTTTAAAAAATCCAGACACATAAGTGTTTCCGTTTATGTGCGCAGGCACTGTGTGTGTGTGTGTGTGTGTGCGCGTGTGTGAAGCCCCTCCCGTCCCGAGAGAGAGTGTATGAACCGGCATGGTGTCAAATTACGCGCGCACACACATAAGAGAGGCTGAGGAAGAAAATGGATTTTTAACTTTCTAATAAACCTTTATTACACAGTAAACCTTTCTTATTTGAATTTCACATAAACACACATTAACGGAAAGACTGTTTGTCTGAAAAATTAGCAAGGAACATCGCTAATGACACTCGTGTGAGCGCTTAATAACGGAATCACTGCTCTAAAGTAAAACAAACAAACAAATGAACCGCACTTTACCTTTGAAAAGAATCGCGACAGAGCAGTGTTTCTGTGAGGAGCAGTGTGTGTGTGTGAGTGAAGCACTCCCTCTCTGCTTCACACACACACACACACACACTCTAAACACGCATGCGTGCGAGAGAGAGAGTGTGTGTGTGTGTGAGACCCCAAACCGTGCGTGATACATGATACTAGGTGCTCGTAAACCAAGACAATGCTCGTTTTCCAAATCAAAATGTATTAAAAATCTTTGCTCGTCTTGCGGAACACTCGTAAACCGCGTTACTCGTTATCCGAGGATTCACTGTATGTGTCCTTTAATTTTTTTATGTCATTATACATCTGAGCAGTTTTAGGGTTAAGACCCTTGCTCAAGGGCCCAACAGGGACAACTTGATGGTTGTGGGATTTGAACCTGTGACCTTCCGAACTGTAGTCCAATGCCTTAACCATGAGTGCCGTTTCACTGGAAGGACGTCGCCACATTGGAAGCAGCTACAGTAAAAGTCGTTTGTAATTATGATTGTAAACCGCCATGGCATTAAAAAAAAAAATCTGAATTAAACAATGTGGCTTGTAATGTGAACATAGCCTCACAAGAGGTGAAGGTGTTCACACTATACAATTTATTGCTGAGAAAATCAAACATGCTTTAACAATAACGGTTCCTGTGGGCGCACTGAGAGGGGCCAGGGAAATTGGTGCTAAAATTGTGTAGTGTGCATCAGGTTTAAAGTGCGTAAAGGATCTGAATTTAGCTTGAAATTGTTCTTAAAATTGTTCTAAGATACATTCTGTGCTGGAAAGTGTATAAAATGGCTTTTAAAGGTACCTGAGATCATTCGCACTGAGAGTTCAGTATGAAGTGAAATGATCACATTCACATCATGTTCAATTCAAGTACGTTCAAATATGTGGGTGCGAACCATAAAATATGTTAAAGCAGTTTGCTTATAATACAATCAGGACAAATCTATCTTTCTCTTTCATTTCTCAGAGAACCACAGAGAAGAATCATCTTTTCAGAGTCATCACACAGCTAAAGTTTTGGTGGTGAGTCACATCGATCTCTCTCTCTTACTCTCTCTCTCTTTTTTTTTTTTTTACACCCTCCCTTCTGTCTCTCTCAGTACTGGCTCATTTATACACATCCCAGGTCAAAAAAAAAGCAGATGCACACTAGGGTTAATGAATCCTAGCACTTTCATCTTGAAATATACCCGTAAAGAAAAAATCCATTGATGAAAAAACCTGGTCATTCAGTACTGTATATTCAGGTAGTCAGCTGACCTAATTGTTTTTGGGCACATAACATTGCTGAACCTATACCTGACCAACATAAGCAACCCCAGATCATAACACTGCCTCTTCAGACCTGTATGGTAGGCACTAGGTATGATGGGTGTATCACTTCATCCTCCACTCTTCGTACCCTGATCCAACCATCACTTTGGAACAGGGTAAATCCAAGTGGAGTGACTCTTCCCCGTGAAGAGAAGAAATTAGAAAAAATTGTTTAAAAAAAGACTGTAGCTGTGCGGAAGATGAATCTGTTTTCAGCGATTCCGGTAGTCATCCTACACAGTAGCCCTGATTTTGCTCTCGTCTAACACCAGTCACGATTCTTTTCAAAGGTTAAGTGCAGGTTAATTTGTTACATTTTTTACTTCATTATTTTTATTTGAGTATTTTTGGCCTAGGGAAGGAATCATCAGAGTTTTCATTATTTCTTATGGGGGAAATTCGCTTTGATGTACGAGTACTTTGATATACAAGTGCACTTCCAGAATGAAAGGTTCCACTGTGTCCAGTGTTATTTTAATTTTAGATGTCAAAGGGTTTGTGGCTCCCAGTGTTTTCTTTTCTGGTCCAAATGGCTTTTTGTGTGTTTAAGGCTGCCGACCCCTGGATTAGTTAAATCGACTGGGCAGTGTGTTTTTTCTATTTTATTTCATTCCTAAATTAAGCGACTTAAAGTTTGTATACGCTTAACTCTAACATCATTATAATTCATATTATAAAAACTTAAAAACACTAGATATCTTGTGTAGTCAGGTACTGTAGAATCTACAACTAAAACTAAACTGGCCGGGGCATTTGACATCGGAAGGAATACCTACCACATGTATCTCCCCCTTCACATATCTCCCATGAATACACACTTCTATTAAGCAGTTATTACCATAGCAGGAATGTTCTTTTAAAAGCCCCAGGTGTATTTTGAATGCAAACCCCAAAAGACATTCAGAGCTAAGTGAAGTCATTTCTCACTCGTCCTTTTCCTTCCAGTTCACCTTCTTCAACAACTTTGCGGTGCTGTTCCACATCGCCATCTTCAAACAGGACCTGCACCTCCTACGCAAGGTGAGCCGAGCCCTCAGGTTCTTTAGTGCACGCATTATTAATGTTCATTTTTAATTATCCGTTTACACAATGTGCATTTCCATTCCTTTTTCCCCACGTGTGCAGAGGCTGTCATCACTGCTGATCTTGTCTCAGCTGGTTAACCAGTTCACGGAGGTGGTGGTGCCGTATATCATCGACCGCTTCTACAGCTCCTCACAGAATGAGCTGAAGGAGGATGACCCAGCCGCTGATCACATGCAGGCTGAAGGCAGTCTGCCCCCGTTTCCTGTAAGTCCTTCTTCTCAACACAAAACTGTCTTTAGATTGAACTTACATAGCCATTAAAGGTTCCATATGTTACTATTTCTTGACACCTTACACACAGGTCCACCAAAGTGTGTCTTTTAATGCTCCAGCTGGAATACCCCTCGGATAATGCTTTTTTTTTTTTTTTTTATATCCAAACTTCCTCTGTTTAACTTCTCTTCTGAACGCTCTTTCAGTGTCTGTATGAATAAGCGACTGCTGAGCCACGCCCGGGGAGGGAATGTTCTTTTATGAGGTCACATCAGGGGAGAAATTCTAATTGTCTTGTTTAAACCCCAGCCGATACAAAAAAAAAAAAAGAAGCCAATGGGAATGATTTTTCCTCATGCACACTGGAGACATACCGTACTGTAGTAGCTCCCCTGTCAAGAGTACGTACTCTCCAAACTAAAAAAATTGAAACATTACTCTCACTCACTATACTGCTTTATTCTGTATTTAGGGTCGCGGGGAGCCTGGAACCTATCCCAGGGGGCTTAGGGCACGAGGTGGGGTACACCCTGGACAGTGTCCCCCAGGGCCAATCCATCGCAGGGCACACACACATACACTCACTCACACACTACAGGCAACCTGGGAACACCAATTTGCCTAATCTGCAGGTTTTTAGATTGTGGGAGGAAACCGGAGTACCCGGAGAAAACCCACCAAGCAGGGGGAGAATACGCAAACTCCATGCACACAGAGACGGGAATCGAGCCTGGCCGGGAATCGAACCCGGACCCTGGAGGTGCAAGGCGA
>JAQQZT010000002.1:25385564-25403581 GCA_030068275.1 Clarias platycephalus | reverse complement strand
TCGAGCCTGGCCGGGAATCGAACCCGGACCCTGGAGGTGCAAGGCGACAGTGCTAACCACTACACCACTGTGCCGCCAAATTAAAAAAAAAAAATAAATAAATAAAAATTATTCTATTTTGTTTTGTCTTCAAAGAAATAACACAATATGAATACTTCAACAAATGTAATTGTTCATTTAGTGCCCATTTTTTGTAAAAAGACTAAAAGACTAACTGTCTCCTCAATAGTTAAGTCGTCTCTGTTGCACATTTTATTTTTTAAAGGCTTTTGTCCTTGTTATGGAATTTCGTTTGCGATCAATAAATGATCTATCTATCTATCTATCTATCTATCTATCTATCTATCTACATCTAAAACATGTTATGCTATTGCATTTTACAAAACTGTTGTTCGTGCCGTGTTATAGAGCAACTGAAAGCACTTAAAGTGTAGCGCTGTGGTGCAGTGCGTAATAGTGCTGCTTCACAGCTCCCGGGTTCAGCCCTCGGCTCGGGTTACTGTCTGTGTGGATCCTCACATTTTCTCCATAAGGTTCACAGGGACTTTCTGTGGGGACACTAGTTTCTTCCCATTGTCCAGATTTTTTTTTACAGACCATAGTAAATACATAGACCATACTGTAGGTGTGAATGAGCGTGTAAATGTGAGTGCATGTTGCCCTGCAGTGGACGAGGGTGAATTTTGTCCCATCTGGGGTGAATTCTCCTGTCTAATCAGTAGATACAATGTGACCCTGATCAGGATAAAATACGAACTGAATGTGAATGAATAAAATCACTAGAAGATGACAGACATGATCTTACAGACACTCAGGATTGTTTGGACGTGTCCTGTGCCCATTAGCAGAGATTAAGTCATAATCAGAGTCTTGTAATAAGGCAGATTAATGTTTCGCTGCTTCTCGTCGTACGTCTTGACATTAGAAATTCTTAAGCACATGAACTGAACATCAGCTGATTCTTTTCTGTTGTATATGGGAGGGATTCATTCAGGACCTTATGTGTGTGTTTCTAGGGTCTGTTTCTGGAGTACATCGAGCTGCTGGTGCAATTTGGTTATCTGAGTCTATTTTCCTGTGTGTATCCACTCACGGCCGTGCTTCTGCTAATTAACAACATCACAGAGATCCGCGGCGATGCCTACAAGATCTGCCGCCTCTTCCGAAAGCCCTTCTCTCCCCCTGAGGCCAGCATAGGCGTTTGGCAGGTGACACACACACACACACACACACAAGCCCAGGCCCTAGGATCACACTGCTAATTACTTTATTAGTTGGTGACGTACAGTACAAGAGAATCCTGTATTTAAAACTGCCGTGTTGACTAAACTTGGGGAGTGATCGTATCTGTACAGTGTAAACATGGCCAAACCCCAATCTGGAAGAGGTGAATAAAAGAGGAAGCAACGTGTAGAATCTTAAATAAAGCAGAAACTTGAACATTATTCTAAACATTCATTTAGTGGATTGGACAATTAACAACATGCCATGTTTGAATTGGTCTCCCGCTGTGTTTTTGCTTATCTGTTTCTGCGTTTGTTTGTCCACAGGTAGCATTCGAGACACTGGCATTTGTCTCGGTCATTTCGAACTGTTGGCTGCTGTTTTTAGCCCCACGAATCAGAGCGTTTACTCTGGACGCCGGACTAAACCTGAGCACTGTGCTGATATTTTTCATCCTGGTGGAGGTTAGATACATTCTCTCTCTCTCTCTCTCTCTCTCTCTCTCTCACACACACACACACACACATACTCACACACATTTGGCCTGTCAAATGTTATTATACATTGAGTTTTAATTTGAATTACTCTACAGGAGGAACAGTGCAAATATTCGGCATTAATAAAGTATAAACCACGGATGATTATATCTATAATGAGGCAAAAACATCATTTTATCATAAACTTGATCCTTTCCTTTATTCAATTATTTAACCATAGCAATGAACTCTTGTTTACTGGTTTACAAATATGTCATGCAAACTGATCTCGAAGTGAAACCCATCATCAACTCATTTTCATCATGGTTTTCTCTTATTTAACTCTCGGCCCACAAAGTTAGATGCCGTGTTTAATGACCTGTTCATGTTTTTCCAGTAGATAAGGTGAAATTAATCATGTGTATTTGATTGGAGGTTGGGTTTATTTATAGTGGTTAGCACTGACGCCTTGCACCTCCTGGGTCTGGGTTCGATTCCCGCCTCTGTTTTGCTTGGAGTTTGCATGTTCTCACTGTGCTTGGTGGGTTTCCTCCGGGTGCTCTGTTTTCCTCCCACAGTCCAAAAAGGCTAATTGCCGTTCCCAAATTGCCTGTAGTGTGTGAATGAGGGTGTGCCCTGTGACGGATTGGCACCAGGGCGTACCCCGCCTCGTACCCTAATTCTCCAGGCCCTCTGCGACTCTCTATACAGAATAGATGGGTGAGGACTCACTGGTCCCACCTTAGGCTGCAAAACTGTATACACGGAGTAATTTGGCTTCAGGGTGAATACAGGATCCTCATTGTTGATGCATCCATGATTGCTGCCCGAGGGATTTGGATTTGGGATTTTTTCCCCATTACCATCCACTAGATATGCAGCATTTTGACCTTAAGGTAGTAACAATAAACAGGGCCATGCTTCCCTCCAGGTGCAAATCTGGGAAATCCCACTGGAAATTGTTATATTTGTTAGCTTTTCCTTTAAATTTTTAGATTTTGGCAGAAACAATCATCTTGTAAAAACTTTTTTTTTTTTTCTTTTCTATCAGCAGAAGAAAAAAAAAATTAAAAGTTATAATGTTATAATATAAGTTGAAATGAAGTAGACATCTTAATTTTGAGTTAACACACGTCTAAAACAACTTCAGGTTAAATGTAAAAGCTTATAGCTAAATAAGGATTATTGAGTAACTTCTTGGTTTCAGGGTCACACGAGTGGTGATGACTTACTGAATATAATCATCACCAAAATGAGCTCGTGAACCCCGACATCTTTCCTCTCTGAACACTAATCAGTAAGTGGAAGAAGCGAGCACTTCCAGCGAATAAGTTAAAAACTGATCATTATAAATAGATTTTTGATATCATCATATATTGAATGAAGACAAAACCTCCCGTCCCTCGAAAAGATCCTGGAAATAAATAAAAAAAACCTCCCAGCTGAGTCTCTCACACACACACATGGTTATGTAGTCCCAGCCGTACACACTCCATATATATATATCACACGTTTGACCCGTTAGCACTCGTTCATTAAAGTACCCGAGACACAGGCGACGCTCATTAACAGTGGCATGTCTATGTTTCTGCAGCACGTGTTGATTGTGGCGAAACTGATCCTGGCCTTTATTATTCCTGACGAGCCAGACTGGATCCAAATCAAGAAGCAGCAGATTGAATATCGCACCATGAAGGCACTGAAAGAGCAGGTGATGTGTGGCATGATGACTTGAATGTGGATACGTGCCCTTGAACTTTCCCCCACAGTCTACACCCTAACATCTAGAGCCGTGAAACTGCTCTACAGTCAATATTTAGTATGAAGTCCTCGCCGGATCCGGAGAAAGGCGTCTGCAGTGATACTCCGGTGTCGCTCGCTCCATCCATGCCCTCTTGACTGCTTCCTGAAGATGATCTGCTATAGAAGTTCACAGTTTATTTCCATAGTTTTAGCCATTTTTGTGCAGAGGTGTCAGAAAGTCCTGCTACACGTTCGTTTATATACATATACAGCGGAACCTCGGTTCACGGACATAATTCGTTCCTAAGTTCTGGTCGTAACCCGATTTGGAGGATTCAGTGTTTTTTCCACAGGAATATATTTTTTTTTCATATTACAATAAATAGAATGAATCAGTTCTTCATAACTATGAACTACAGTATATTTAACTTTTGATCTATTTTGTTTGTATTACAAAATATAAAACAAAGTATGAAAAAGCATTAATTATACCAAAATAATACAGCACTAAATATAAATATATACTGTACAGGAGAGCGCGAACACTTAATTTTTACAAGTATTGTCCAAAATTCACGGACCGAGCAAAACTGATGCTGCACGACGCACTCGTGCCTTCGTTTAACTAATAGCGGCAGCCCGGGATGGTCGGTTTCTGGTCGCGTTCCGAGCAGGAGTTCGTGAACAGAGACAAATTTAGGCATTTTTTTTGGGGTCATAAATCAATTTGTTCGTACACCGGGGCGTTCGTGAACCGAGGTTCCACCGTTGTAATTTAACCAACTGATCCTAATTAGCACAACTCTTCAGCCAGATAGGCTAAACTAATTAATGACATCACCTGTTTTGTGCACAGGAAGAACAAGGCATGTGCTGTCTTAATACTTTTGGCCACAGCAGTGTTTAAGATCCCTAGAATCGTCACTGAACCAGTAGGCTACTCTTTAGCTAACGTCACTCAAGTAACAATATATAATAGCATAGATTTTTTAAATTGATACAGCAATTAGAGAGTTGCTAAAGTTTAAAAGAAGGACTAAGTCATGATACAGAGGCACATTAAGATATTGTACGCATGTACAGTATATAGTACTGTAAGTGTTCCTAGTGCATTATACAGTATTATTATGTGCCTAAGGACCGTAGGCTGTGTATATAGTTTCAAGACGGCGTTAAGGAACAGTTGCTGATTTCAGTCTTTTCTCTTTGTCTTCCATTTAACAGAAACTGAAGCGTTCCCCAGCCGCTGAACTCCCTCCCTCATCACTCTGAGACGGCGGGAAACAGAGACACTGAGGCGTTGCATCAGGACCTCTAGTTCACTGCACCATCAGCTTTAACAATTAATAACTTTTTAAGTTTGCTGTTGAAACGTGAGGTATGGGGTGCCAGCTGGTACCACCTGTGGGGAATTTATTTTCTTTTTTTTACAGACTGCTGTAAGGGTTTTTAAAGGCATGTATGTAAAATACAGAGCAGGACAGACACTGTAGGTTAGTGAGGAGAAGTTAAGGAACGTGCTAAAGATAATTTGCTAGCTCATAAACACACGACTTTGTGCTTAGAGCATGCATAATACACATAAGCTCAGGTGTGGTCATATATTTTTTACATTTTATGGACAAATGGCACATACTGTATGCTAACGCATCATGCTAACACTGGTTGGCAACACTAAGCGGAAGATAAATCACACAACCCATGTGGTACAATCATGTTTATCATAGTTGTGTCTCAAATCACATCGTATAACCTCATAGTGTACATAAAAAGTGTTTTGTGTTGATTTGTATATAAAGTCAGCTTTTAAATGAGTGTTTGGTTAACCATTCTGCATTTGATAAAATGATTCAGGCTAGAACAATTTTATTTAGGAATAAGTTCTACACGCGCATCACTGTCTTTTATCTGCTTCTAGCCCTATTCCTTCTGTTTTATGGTGAACTATAAGGTATTTGTACGTTGCTCTTCACTTCATTTGATCAGTAAATACAATCCAACATCTGTCTAATTTTACTGCGCTACAGTACGTTTCATACTTCTCAGAGTAAATGCATTCATCTGTAATGCACTCATAACTAGTCTAGAATAGTATGTGATTCGAGACACAATGTGTATTTTGCACTTCAACCCTATTGCACCTTTATCATCTAGCAAGCAAAGATTTATTTTTTCTTTTGCAGCAACATCTGCTTGTATAAGTATACAGTATAAGGTGTGTAGCAGCCATTTGATGCCTTAATGATATCCAGTTACCGCTGAGTGATGCTTTACTGTGCAGCTATTATTAAAAGAAAAACCAAAGAGTGAGCATTATACTCACCAAGATGTTGTGCACTGTACTGAAATAAATAAAAAAAATGCAACAGAGACATTCATTTGGTTTACGTTTTAATAAATAAATACAAAAATAAATTAATCTCATTGAGACAGAGTCATTGTTTTAATAAGGGTCAATGGGACTCTAGACATAGCCAGATGTCATTCTACCCCGTTCGGTAAACTGGAGACCCGAGACAATGAGAATGAAAATGAAAAATAATAATAATAACAATAAAATGGGCAATGAGTGAGGAATGGTAATCACGATGTGTACGTCTATCTCCCTCTTCTAAAGGTGTAGTCGAATGTTTAGAGCAGGCCAGCAGTCAGGAAGTGTCTGTGAGGAAGCGCAGTACAGGTTTGTGCTTTACAACCTTCTCCTATACACACTCAAACCATTTAATGAGGGGGGAAAAAAAATCTAATGTACACAGTTTGTGCGTTATCTGTATTTCGCAGATCCTCATATTCTGAATCTTTTATGTGAATGAATGTTCATATACATATTGTATGACATCTAAAATATTGTTTTAAAATAAAGGAATTATTATTATTTTTTTAATTCAAAGTGGAACTATATTATCCACGTAACTACCAGCTTTCCGATACATCATTTTCCTTTCAGGAGGCAGCAAGCTGGGTGACGAAGTGATGAATGTAGTTCTGATGGTCCAAAATGTCCCCCAGTCAGCATTAATCTACATAAAAAAAAAAAAAAAGAACTGCACCAGGTTTGAGGCCAATATTCACATAGAACGTTGAAAGCTATTTAGTGCCTAAATACAAGGGGCGTTCAAGTCAAACCGGGACTTTGTAATGCACTCATCTTGAGAATTAAGACATGAATTGATTGACATTTACAGAAGACATCAAGTGCAGTACGGTGATGAGAGCTTTAGTCTCAGTAAAACATCTGAATGGTGCGAACGTTTTAAAGAGGCCCGTACACCCGTAGATGACGACCCTAGCCGAAAACAAATGATCTGTGTAACAAAATCATTCACCGACACCACTTGCACATTACAGGAACTTGGCTAAGAGTTTGTGCTACATCCTCTGTACAGTCCTGACCTCGCTCCAAAACCATTTCCACACGGAGTTCCCGGGAGGCCAGGGTTTCAGACGTGAAGTCCGATCACGGCTCCGGTGTACTGAGAAAACTTTCTACCTTGACGGTATCCAAGCACAAGTGAAACACCGTGATAAGTGCATTAGTGTAGCAGGGGATTATATAGAGGAATAAAGGGAGTTTTTACTGTCATAACTGTGTTCTGTTATTCTGAACAATCAAAAGTCCCGGTTTGACTTGAACGCCCCTCGTATAAAAGCAAAAATCAAAATATGCAAAACTGTGTGCATTAGATTTTTTTTTTTTCCTTTTAAACCATCCCTTTAGGTAATAGCTCCTTACACTTTATAGTCTCTAGAACCTTTATGAAAGCGGTCATGAAGACTTCTACAGCCAAACATCAAACCTCTTTTGTGAGGCGTTAATTAATGCATTGACCTTCAGTAAAACATTTTTCACTATAGACATTTCATTTGCTCTGAAACACTTCATGGCTAAAGGCCATAGTCACACTGGAGATCTGTAAAGACTTTAGATGTCTAATATTACCAGAAAAATTTTCTTATCTATACTGCATCATGGTTATAGAATATATTAATAAGGGGAAAAAAATGCAATTAAAGTATTAAATGGATTCTACAATGTCTGTATTCATTGTTATTACACCGTATACGTTAGAGATACGATGCTCTACACATTTGGTCGATTTAGCGTGAGTTCAGATCATTCTGTGCGAGCCGATGTTTGGTCAGCGTATCCATCGGGTTTATAGGATCACAGATCGACGTCTACAGTACGCTCCGACTGGATGATGAAACAGTACCGTATATATTCAGGACTATAAGTGACACACAAACACCAGGTTTGGTCATTATTGGAATACGTTAGCTAAATGGTAATGTTATTGAGACTTTACATGTACATGTTTAGCTGTGATGTATTTGTACTGATGTATTATAAAAATGAGTGAACATTAACCTACTGCAATGAACAGCAACGCAGCTATTACTGACATCTTTCTACGTAGTTTAACATTGGAATTCTTTTGTTACTTCATAAGAAGCTAAATTTCGAATTGAACTGCCATCCAAAGCCTAATTAACATGTGCTGGTAACTAAATATACATCACCTCTATTACAACATTATTGTTATTATTTTTACAAACATCGGCATAAAATTTAAATATATCAATAATATAATTTTTTTTAAATGCAGAGTCTAGAAACCATGTCAGTAATAGATGGTGCTGTATGACGGGGGAAAAAAGTGCCTTATAGTCCAAAAAATATGGTTGTCTCATTAGACTTCTTTCGTTAGAGAAAAATATTTTGTCTGTCATACTGCAGAAGAACTGAATCATCGAAGAACAACAACAACAACCGCTACTGCTTTGACTACATTACCAACGTTGGTGCGAACGCGTGTTATCTGTATGTGTATTATTTAGAATCCTACAGGTGAGATCTTGTCCGATTCAGCTTTACAAACAGCAAAACACTTCTGCCTCAGGAGAACATCTGCGCTAAACGTAGCCTGTTACTAAGTGACGATGTACTAGGCGATTAAAGTTCAACCTCACGACAATTTTTAGGATGTTACTTGTCCTCTCATCACACTTTTTTTGATGTCTAGAGCTAGTTTTGTTAAACGGTATGTTAGGTGAAAACACAATATCATGGCAATAGCATATACATAGATAATAGCACACATGCTCAAAAGAATATATACACACTGTACATGTCCAGATGTGTCCAAGAGCTTATACTGACAGACTGCTTGTTCCGCAGTCAACATGCACCCCGCACCCGAGGCAAACAAGCTGTAAATCGAGTCAGTCTCATGGACTCTCTTATGATGGTCCTCTTAAATAAAAATGTGAAGTGAAACAAACAAACAAAACAAAACAATAATGAATGATATGAAGTCACCATGTTTCCACAATCCCTCTAGTAAGACTCTGATAGAACATTTTCCAGAATAACCATGTACACATGTTGGAAAAAAAACAAAGAAAAACAATAAAAATAAAAAAAACATAGCTTCAGGAAGACCAGTCTTCTCTCGTCTCGTCTTTAACGTTAACCTCGGTCCGAGTTCTTGTATCTCAGATACGTTCTACATCGTTCCCTGGTCGGTCCAGCCAGCGCGAGGCTAGTAATACTACTTTGATCAGTGCTAATGTAGCATGCTCGTGTACTCCATATGTGGTCAAACGCTCCGCATGTCATTCGTGCATCCTGAAACCTGACACACGCTCGGGGGGCCAGGAGGAGTGTGACACTTGTCATCGTTGTGAAAACTGTGAAATATTAGTGAGTCCTACTGTAGACCTTTTATTATAAAGGTGCCTGTGGTGCTCTGAGGCTTTGAGAACATCCAGCTCGGTGCCGGACGATAAATCAGGTATTTTCTTTTAGTACAGTTTCATTTAATTATTTTTTTTTAAGTTTCTACAGAACGGAACGGCTCGCGGGTTCCCAGTTAGCAATATTTTCATTTGGTGTGCATGTTCCCATGCGAGGTAATCCTCCGAACTTGGTCATTTGCGAGGTAACTTACATCTTGAACTTGGATTGAACAATCCAGTCATAAAGCAACTAGTAGAGTTGCCCAGTACAGGTATATCGGTGTAGTACATATTAAGACCAGCGCACCATCATCTCCATCTGGTGGGCAACTCATGATTATAAACTCTAATATATTAGAAAATGGCTTGCAATAGCAATAATAGCGATATCGATTCCTAGATACGTCATGAAATCATTCTATACACAGCAACGTGAGGCCACTTGTATTCCAGTATCGTGCTGAAGAAGTTGTCTGTGGTGAAAATGCAACTCAACATCCAGTCGTGTTAAGACATCTCACGTATAAGAGTGTGTGCGCGCATAACTGAGGTTAGCTGGTGCATGCGAAATGAGCGTGAACGAAATGAATATGGTTCTTCGGACAGGGAGGACTCTCGTTACCGGTAAGTTATGCGCCTCCTTTGCCTATTTGGTTGCATTTCGTTTTCACATGGGAGTTTTAGCTCAAACCGTTTCAAACTGTTTTAACGTCCGCCCCGGGTAAACTGCTACACGCCTGACATCTCTTTAGGTAAAGCTCTACTCTAGAGAAGCTGCTACGGTGCAAAACAACAAGTTTTAATCACAGGGCTCCTACACTCTCAAGACATACGCTAGCTCTAATAAAAAGGGCACCGAGTTCTCATAAGTAGATATTGGTGTCTATATACACAGCAGCGCTACGATGTTAGCCGCTATACACGGGGTAAGCTGCAGGGAATGGGAACCTGTGAGTCTACAATGAACAGACGTGGATCTACTGTACTCTATGTGTAAGTTCAGCCAGAGCACCTCCGAGATCACAGTAAGAGTCAAGGACGTGCGATGTGCTCTTTAAAAAAACCACTAGTTAAGAAGGGAGGAGAAGCCGGGATACGGTTGACAAGCTTTGAGGACCTGGGTAGCTTCCAGACGTCTCGCCTATAGCACGTGACAACAGTTATACTGAGCAAAGGGAAGCAGTTTCTCTTTGGATGTGGGCTGGATGTTGAAGGACAGAGCTTTCTCACAGAGCGGGAACTGCAGCAGGCGATCTCGCAGATTCACGTTCTTGTTCTTGTTGGAGTCCGTGCCGGCGTCCCTGGACCCCCGCTGACCCTGCTGAGGTTTATTGTACGTCTCCTCCGTCCTCTCGGTTTCTCCAGGCACCTTGCGGGTCTCCACCCCATCTGGTCTGAGGTCCACGCAGTGATTCTTGGGGAGGAACCGCGGAGAGACGCAGGGAGCCGAAATGACGTCGGTGTCGAGCAGCTTCGGCTTAGACGGGGTGTTATTGTTGTCTTCTGGAGGATCATTGGAGAGTTCGCTCTGACCCCAGCAGCACTGGACAGGATCAAGCCTGGGAGGCGTTGGAAATCTGTCTAGCTCCTGAAAGCTCGGATTCTTATGGTCCTCAGCTTCAGCTTTGTCTGAGGTCTTTCCTTGTTTTTGGGGTTCTTCAATCTGTGCTGCTGGTAAAGGTCTGTCTTTCTTCAGAATGTCCTTGTTGCTTTCAGCTTCACTCCCGTCTGAAGCTTTGACTGCATTGCTTGGTTCCTCAGTTTGGGTCGTCTCTGTCCTGGTCACTGGAGAACATCTGTCTGTCTTTTGAATGTCTTTCTGCCTTTCACTTTTTGCTGTGTCTGGGGCTTTCACTGCCTTGCCTGGTTCCTCAGCGTCGGCAGCCTCAGCATGCGTTGCTCTCGGAGGTTCATCCAGCTTTTGAAGATTGTGGTTCTGTTCTTGATTTTTAGCTGTGACTGACACCTCAGTGTGGTTCTTCTCTTCAGTCCTGCCATTCACTGGAGGCCCAGCTAGCTGTTCATGGCCTATCTGCCTCTCATCTACAGCTCTGCCAGGGGCTTCTTGTACTTCTTTTCCATTTTCCATAATGCGTTCCTTCTCAACGCGGACTGCAGATGGAGGTCCACTGGGTTTCTCAAGGCTTTGGTGGTCATGTTCAAAGATGTTTGAGTGTTTCCTTATCTGTGATGCTGTTTCCTCATTTTCTGTAGTTTTTTTGCTGGTGTCATCCCTTTGACAATCATTCGTGACCGTCTCTCCCTCTCCTTGAAACTCCTCGTCCTCTGCTAGGACTTCACAAAGCACATGTCTTCTGCTCTTTTCCTTACCCCGCCCGCTCTGCCTTTCTGAGACACTTGGAACATTCGATGTTAAGCAAAGTCTGGGAGAAGCCTCCAAAGCGGGTGCTGCTGATGGGACCAAGCTAGGTTTGCTACATTGTACTACGGGTTGATCTTCCTCTTCATCATCGTCCTCTTCTTCCTCACAAATTTGATGCAAAGCTCTGAGATGTTTGACCACCGGAGGCGGGTCTGGAGGTACAGTGCGGAGACTGAGACCTAGGCAAGAGCCGGGACTGCAAAAATCAGTGAAAGACGTGTCCTGACGGCTGGGTTTGGGAGCCAGGAGATCTCCCGACTCGCACACTCCCCGCCGGGAGAAACCCGGAGACGCAGAACCCAACTGGGTGACAGCAGCCAAAGAAGTGGCTTTGAGGGCATCAGCCTGAGCTCCTCGGCCTTCCACCAGATCCAGAGGCTCAGAAAAGGACCTCCTGTTAAAGAAATAATGCATACATTTAATGTGGGTGCATCTCATCTCATCTCACCAAACAGTGACTGAGGAATAATTTCAGCTTTGAAAGGATTCCTTCATCTAACATTTGATCACACTTGAATGAAATGTGTTAGAATTGGGAGAAACTCTTTTATACAGGTCTATAGTAATCGAACACCGTCTCTGGAATCTCCTTAGACTGTGCAGGTTATTATATTAGTGCAGTTATTTTCTTCTTCACTTACCTCTAAGGAGAAAGGCCTGGAGAAAGCATTTTAGAAGCACTTTTTTGAAAATGACACGTCTTTTATAGTAATATTACAGTATTTTTTTCCTTCCTTACTGTACAGTGTTGGCCGTTAGAGTACTTGGATTACTTTTTTGATGTAACGAGTACTCTAACGCGTTAGATTCGCCATTTACATACTCAGTTATTTAGTTATATTTTCAAAAATGTAATCCGTTATTCAGACAATTTATGTAATACGTGAGCCAGACACCAGTGATACCGTTAGTGTGTGTGAGAAAGCGTCCTACAAGCCCCGCCTCCGATAACTCCCACTGTTATTCCTGCTGTTAGTAGTTAATAGATTACGGGCCAAACGTCACTGAGTGATGATGGTAGAATAATTACAGTATAAAGGTCTTGACTAAAACAACATGCATGAGGAACCACAAAGGAGTTTTCACTTTCTGCAATGGAAAAGTACTCGAACTAGTTACTGTTATCAGAAAGTAACGCTGTAATGTAACTGATTACTTTTTAACGACAGTAATTTTGTTATGTAATTAGACTCGCATTTTAACAATTCCGACCAAGGAAAATCATTGAAGTTTTTTCGACACAGTGCGCACCATAAGCATATCAGTTTAGCGTATTTGTCAATCGTTATTATTATACCGTCCTTCAGTCCGTACTGCACAAACCTGCAATGTGCAAAGCATTAAAGATCTCTTTTTTTTTTCCCTTTTTTTTTTTTTTTTTTTTTTTTTTTTACTTGCTGCCTAAAAATACTGACCAGTCACATCACGTCTGTGTTGATGTTTTGATAATTTCAGGGAGTGTCATGACGCATGCCAGCCTTATTTATATTTAGGATGGGATGTTCTGTATGTGACTCACTGTGGGTTTCTTTGCTCTGGATTGAGACCACTCAGCTCCTGTTTGTCCCGTAGGATGCGTTCTCCGAGCAGGTAATACGTGGCTGTGATGTGATTATACCGGTCAGCCTCCAATGCTCTAACACACACACACACACACACACAAAATAATTAAACACAGATCTATTACAAACCCTATATATATATATTTATTTCATTCAGTAGGTAGACAGGTATATAACAGCAGCAGGTATATGTTTGCTCTTCAAAATGTGTTTTAAATATAAATTAATATTTTAATTAGCTTATTATTTTATAAAAGTTAACAAATCTATCTATTTACAACAGGTATTTTCTAATTCGATCTAGAACCTATCCAATGGAAAGAGTCAATCATTTGGAGAGAGACCTTAAAGCCCATAAAACACAAGAAGTCATCAATAAATATTAATAATAATAAAAAACACTTGTGTATCAGATAATCTCATATGCAGTTTTCTATTCTATACATATATATATATATATATATATATTTTTTTTTTTTTCTTTTTTACTTGAGACAGCATTAGGCTTCGGCGATATGATACCACATTACTGCCTCCACTCACTCCTGTATGGTGTCTCTGTCGGCGATGTTCCCGGAGCTCATGGCCTGCAGGATGAGCTCGTGCTCCTGAGGAGACAGGCTGCAGTGAGGAGAGACGGGCGACGGCGACGCATCGACACCCTGCAGCCACGCGTGAGACTCGATCTCCAGCAGAGGGGCTCGCTTCGACGGATCTCTCTGCAGCATCCGTGAGATCAGACTAAAGGAGTCGTATAAACAGAAGGCTGGAGTGAGTTACAGGATCATTACGAGGTTGTTCTCGTTAAGGGTTTCTTTGTTAACGATTGACGAAGGTGACAGTAACAGAACAAGCATTTAGAATAAGGAAGAAAACGAGAGTGGAAAAGTACTGAATGAGTGAGAGGGGACAAAAAAAGGATGACAAGAAGAAAGAAAAATGTTACCGCTGATTACTGGAGCAGAACGATTGAAAAAAAAACGTAATCTTCACAAACAAGCTTGATTATACCTCCCTCCCTCCTTCTCGCTCTCTCTCTCTCTCCATTTTCTCCTTCACTCTCTTCCATCTACTTTTTATTTAATTTCCGTCTCTCAGGCCGACTCAGTTTTCACATTTTTTCCCCTCTGTCTCGCTGACAGGCGCCGGTATTTGCATATGCACATCTGGCTGTGAATGAAACAAAGTGGTTATTTCTCACATCTCGTTAATATTCATGAGCACCTGCAGAGCGACCCTGATGGAAACGGAGGGAACATGATGGAAAGATGAGATCTGACATTGCGAAAATGTGAGTGTTTGTGTTTATGCGCTGCACAGAATCCGTTTATGCACCCAGAGCGTTTATCATGGCACCGCATGCAATCAGCACCACCAGTAGAGGGAGCCATACCACTTTGTGTGTGTGTGTGCACGAGCGTGCAGGCATGTACTGTATGATGGGGGCAACATGTTATAATACCCTTGTGGATACCAAATATACCGAAATATATATATATTTCTTTTTTAATAGCAAACAGAAATGCTACCGAGGTTAAGGTTGTGTGTGTGTGTGTATGTGTGTGTATCCAGGGGTTAAATGGTATAATTAGACCAGATGTTCTCTTCATCTCAGCCGCCCCTTAATCTGCAAACACGTGCAAGAAGAACTCTTTCCCCAATCTACACTCGAAGGCACTCTGACGGAAATTCTCACCGATGTCTTAGCGATCCCAGTGCTACGACACAGACATCACACAGTTAATACATTAGCCAATACTAATCTGATGATTAAAAAAAAACAAAAAATGTAAAAAAATGCAACGAATTCTTTTAAAGACAAGTCGTGTCTTGTGTCCGTGTTTAAGACCTGCGCTGTGTCACCGGCTTAAAATCCGTCTCTGAATCAGGTCGGAAAATATGTCTGATCTTTTTAACAAAGGAAGATTAAGTAAGATAATGAGTTTACGTTTTTCTTTCTTTTTTTTTTCCATTTGATGGTGACGATGAAATGAAACGATGAATGAAAATAAAAACACTTAAAAGCTTGTTACATTTAAGCAACGTTTGCATTCATGAAATAGTTCCCAGCTAGCCAGCTAATTACTGTAGGTCTCCAAGTTAGCTAGTTAGTTTTTTTGTTAATTTATGTTGATAATTTATGGTGTCATGTCAATCTGTCTTGTCTCAGCTAGTGAGCTGATTAGGCTTCTTAGTTAGCTGGTTAGTTTTTTTGTTAATTTATGTTGATCATTTATGTTGCATGCAGCACCTCGGTCCTGGAGGAACGTGGTTTCGTTTCACTGTGTATACGGTTGACGTGACAATAAAGCCTACTTGACTTGACTTGATCGAAGGCTTCGGCCATGATGAAGGATCATCACAGCTAACTTCCTAACATACAACTTCCTGCCTCTCAAGCAGGAGGGATGAATCAGGCGCCGTAGTGACGACAGCGATCTTTCCTTCAGTCCCTCAAAGATCCTGTTTAAGTCATCGTGCATGATTCGCATTTTGCTTTACAGTAATAACGAACCCATCAGTATAACGCTACATATGTTCATTTCAATCTTGTACAGGAATTCGATCACTGACTGACACGGTGTCAAGTTGTTAGAACGACGTACATTCTTATTCTTAAAGAAAAGGAAATTCCTCTGGTACAGTTTTTTTAATTTTTTTTTTTTAACCCCGGAAGCCCTTCCTGACGCAGCCCTCCTCTATTATCCAGGCACAATATGTTCACTGACTTGCGCAACCCCAAACCCAGCATTCTAACACCACTGAACCACTTTTTTTTACTTTTTAAAAAATTCTAAACTGTTATCACATAATACGTATTAATTTTCCTACATCCTACATTAGAGTTTCACTGATGATTGAAACATCCTCAAGACATGATTCATTCAATTATGTCGCTCTTCCTTTACAAAACCTCAACATTCGATGTGATTCATATTCGCTCTGAGAGCAGAGTGTGAAAAGATGAAAGAAGAAGAGAAAAAAAAGAAAACCAGAAACAATAAGAAACACAGTGAGGCTGAAATATTCCCAGCGGAGATCGAGCTCGTCCCCCTGAGGAGAGCGCCGTTCTTATTTACACCAGAACATTTTCCCGGTAAAGAACTCTCTGATTGGAGGGTTAAGACCCATGTGACCCAGCCTCTATGTTTAGCTGTGCGGTCGAGCCCAGATGTCACACAAGCACACGCAGCCTCAAGCCCAGATTTCTGAGGTACAATCAGTCGATTCAGATTTCTCCATTCTGTCCTTAGAGAGCCGGGTTTGAGGATGTTCTCTCCACAAATAACTCGGCCATGGAGAAATCCCTAAAGCGTGACCTCATACAGGCCCTTTCACTGAATTCATGGCTTTGATGATCTGAGTTTGAGTACATGAAGTACAAATGGGGGATAAAAAAGCGATTCGGTTATGTATCGCAATAATTTTGTTCTGCAATTCATGTATCGCCACAATGACACAATAATAATTTTTTTTTTTATTTATGTTTGCTATCGATGTGGTCTCTTAAACTATTTACACATTGGCAAGCAGCAGAGCGTCTTATATGCTACAGTAGGAGCAAATTATTTGCTATGTTTGTTTAAAATTGTACAAAATCAGAATACTAACAATTAGTCTCTGTCTATTTCCTACTTTTCTTTTATTTGTGTTAATCAGGAGACTCACAGTATCGCAATACAAATCGAATAGACACCTACAGTAGGTGTGGTGA
Source organism: Clarias platycephalus (assembly GCA_030068275.1). Classification (NCBI taxonomy): domain Eukaryota; kingdom Metazoa; phylum Chordata; class Actinopteri; order Siluriformes; family Clariidae; genus Clarias; species Clarias platycephalus. Next base: position 25,386,739 of record JAQQZT010000002.1, on the reverse strand, counting down.
TAAAATCATACATTCCAATTCCAATTAACTTAATCTGAACGTCTCGTGCATGTGGGAGGAAACAAAACACAGCAAGCACAGAGATAACAAGCAACAACCACATACACAGACCTAAAGGTGGGACTCGAATACACTTAAAAGTGTATTTTAAAACATCTAATAAGTATCGGATTCCTTTTACGCACACATTTTCACCATTAAACCTACGGTAAGTTGAGTTACACTTCCTAACTATGAGTCCAAACTACATGCTGAGGAAGAGCATGATTCCTTGTCATAATGCTGTCTATGAAAATATACAATAATCTCCTTTGAACAGTTGATATTGAGATGTATCTTCAGCTTACGCTCTGTAAATCCTTCATAACGGCTCTAATCTGAGGTGCTGTTTGTTAATTGGTGATTTCTGAGGCTGGTGACTCTAAATGAACGTCTCCTCTGCAGCAGAGGACTTCTCCTCTTTTGGTCTTGTTTTCCTGGTCTGGTCTTCATGAGAGTTCAGTTTCATCATCATGGTGCTTGATGGGTTTTGCAAACTCTCTTGACACAACACTGTTCTTGTAGGACTGTAGAAAATTTTGCCTGGTACTATATTGTTTATTTTTAATCAATGTTTTGGTAAAGCCAACACCAAAATTCACACATTGTGCACCTTTTTTTTGCAACACATTGCTGCCAGATGAACTCAGTGGGAAAGTGCTGTTTAAAAAGCCCTAAAGCTGAACGGAGGCTTTGCCTTGACCTGCCAGCATCCTGATCCAAACCACACCGCTGTCTCTTGGCTCACGATTCAAAATTCCAAAGGAGACCTGGAACATTTTTTGGACTGCTTCCACTATCGTTTCCCTCTTCGATTCTGATTGGCTGGTCCTCCGCGATGGGCTGGGAGACGTAAAAAAAAAAGGACAGCGGGAGTACAGCATGTTCAGCTGGAGTCTGTCCTGCTGAAGATCGCTAAGTAAGTGTAAAGTTTGGTGTGAGGGTGATAGGAACCACACCACGTTCAGAGACTGTGATGTTTCCTTTTAACTGTCTCTCACACCGGAAACACCAGGGAAAAAAAATAATTAACCATTACAACTTCGGCTTTTGTCATACTCAGAGGTGTCAAGTAACGAAGTACAAATACTTCGTTACCTTACTTAAGTAGAAATTTTGGGTATCTATACTTTACT
>JAQQZT010000002.1:25368113-25377643 GCA_030068275.1 Clarias platycephalus | reverse complement strand
TGTGTGTGTGTGTGTGTGCGTGTGTGTGTGTGTGTGTGTGTGTGTGTGTGTGTGTGTGTGTGTGTGTGTGTGTGTCTTCTGCAGGAGACTGACCCACTTTGTGTAGCTCTAATCCTGGCTCATGTGGTCGCTGTGACAATTGCAGTGAGCAGAGGAGATGATAAATATATCACATTACTAACAGCAGAAGACACACACACACACCACATACATCTACATTAGCCATGTGGAATCAGTGTATGAAACCTGCCTGGCCGAAAAGAAAAGCAAAGAAAAACAACTAAGGAGACTGCATCTTGGCTTGAAGCGCAAACAACGCCGAAGAAGAAATGATGACTCAAACGCCTGGTGAAAGTGCATTATGAAAAATTTATAGTATAAATCAGAGTTTAATATGTTTAATGGTGAAAGTAGGAGCATTTCCACTGTATAAACACAGTCTGATGAGAACTCACAGGATTGGAACTGAACCGCTGTGTCCATAACAAAACCACTTGTTAGTGAGACTAACAAGGGAGCGATGGGGAAAGGTCATGTGGTCTGATGAGTCCAGACTGAGCCTATTCCAGAGCGATGTGTGCGTCAGGGTAAGGAGGGAAGTACAGGAAGCGATGCACCCATCACGCTTAGTGTCCACTGTACCAGCCGCTGGAGGCGGGGTTATGAAAAAATTAAATTAGCTGACGACCTCAATGTACCGAATGAGCAGGTTATCACAATTGTGGTGTATTTCCTCCAAGACTTAACTCGAATCATCGAACTGGGAACATGAGGAATCATTTTCACACATGAACTGAAACAGAAATGTGTGTGTGCAACTACTCATTTATTCATTTATTGGGGCGGTTAGGTAGAGTATATATGTGCACTAACGAGCTCCACTGGCAGAAGAAAGAATCATACAGTACATTCACACACTGCCAGGTGAGTGGGTAGAAACTGAGTCACTTCCTTTGTAGAAGTTTAGTTTATGCTTTTTTAATTAATTTGTTTGCTTCAATTATAATTGTCTTGCTTTTGTTATGAATTACATAATCAAAACCTGTTTTTTTTCTCACTTAGATAGATAGATAGATAGATAGATAGATAGATAGATAGATAGATAGATAGATAGATAGATAGATAGATAGAAAAATAAAAAGTATTCCATCAATTCCACGCTGGCGCTAACGTACCAGCTAAGGGTGGCTAGATGTGGGTTTCAGTCTGGACTGCTGCAAATTATTCTGTTTGGCCTTGTCTAGCCTCCTAGAGCTCATAGACGTGAACAAAAGATGAAAGACGTGAGGACAGACACGAGAGACAGATAAAGCCACTGAGGAAAAGGTGAAACCTGGTGGCGAGCGTGAAGAGAAACCCACCCCCCATCTGGTTCGATTCGATCTCCATAAATACTCGTGACTACATACATAGATACAGGACTAAAGGTGAAGAGTGAAGCATAAGCTTAGCTTGAGCATTCAAATGCAGCAGTACCAGCTACAGTGCTGTACGTAGCGCTTTTTCCAAGTTCCAGACGTTAGCTTCAGGCATCAACACGACTGACTCACTCACTCACTCATCGTCTATTCTGCTTTATCCTGTATTCAGGGTCGCGGAGACCTGGAGCCTATCCCAGGAGACTTAGGGCACGAGGCTGGACAGGGTGCCAATCCGTCCCAGGGCACACACACTCATTAATACACTACGGGCAATTTAGGAACGCCAATTAGCCTAACCTGCATATCTTTGGACTGTGGGAGGAAACCGGATTACCCGGAGGAAACCCACCAAGCACGGGGAGAACATGCGAACTCCATGCACGCAGAGACGGGAATCGAGCCTGGCTGGGAATCGAACCCGGACCCTGGAGGTGCAAGGCGCAGACTGACTTACTGTCTTTATTTATTATGAACATCCACAGCTCAACAGCACAGGGTGAATATATGTTAGAATTAGAATATAGATTCACGATACAGCACTCTTCTGTTCAGCTTTATGATGCAAACTGGAAAGAAATAGATTGTAAGTCACACACACATACACACAGAAATATCAAACCCACTGAGGGACTACCATGCTCTTCACTCCAAATTATAACCGAAGCAAAGTGCACCAGAGAGCCACATGTGCCCTCTTACACATAAAAACAACCCCACACATGCCCACTCTCTCTCTCTCACACACACACACTAACACACACATATATACAACAACAGCGATCAATTTATGATCTCATAAACCTGCAAGTCCATTACGTTCACATAATTTGATTTCACATATTTTGAGCTTAAACCGAATCAATGTTTTCTAAATAGGGAAAGAACATTTGAGTCACACGCACCCAAAAACATGAGTACAGTTTAAAAAGAATAAATGGGATTTATACGGCTGATGGTACATACTGTACTGTAACTGCTTTGAAACTTTAACATTTATACAGACAAATATTTAGACACACCTTCTAACTCCATGGTCTTTCCTGACTTTTATTTCTTTCTACACTGTAAAACAATACGGAAGACGTCAAATATGGGCAATAATCTCATTTGAACAGTTGATATTGAGGTGTATATCTGCTACTTCTGCTCTGTAAATCCTTCATAACGACTCTAATCTGAGGTGCTGTTTGTTAATTGGTGATTTCTGAGTCTTGTAACTCTAAATGAATCGTCTCCTCTGCAGCAGAGGTCAGTTTTGGTCTTGATTTCCTGGGAAGATCTTCATGAGAGTCAGTTTCATCATCATAGTGCTTGATGAAAATGTTTTTGCACATGCACTTGACACAATACTGTTCTTGCAAGAACCGTTCCAGAACAGCTGACCTTCGTGTTTTAAAATATCAACTGACCGCCATTGTTACTTAATTGCATAACTCATATTCTGTGTTATTTCAAAGATATAGGCAATAAAATGAAGTCAGCTGACGACCTGAATGTACTGTGGTTCTGGGGGAGGAATTGAAAGTTGGACTACGACTCAACTTAAGAGAGAGACACAAACGCACGTGCATGTACTGTGTACACTCACCCACAGCGGGGGCATCATACTCCTCTCCCAGCAGAATCTCCGGCGCTGAATACGCTAGCGAGCCACAGCTAGTGACGAGCATGGTTCCGGGCTGGAAGTGGTTGCTGAAGCCAAAGTCAGTGAGCTTGACGGTCCCTTGCTGGCGGAAGAACACGACGTTCTCGGGCTTCAGGTCCCTGTGCACCACATGCAGCCGGTGGCAGTACGCGATCGCGCGCACGATCTGGGCGAAGTGCACTTTAGCGGTGTGCTCGGCGACTCCGCCTTCGTGCCTCAGGATGTAATCGTACAGGTCGCCGCCGTCGCCCAGCTCCAGGATGAGGTAAAGCTTGGTGTGCGTGTCGATCACCTCGTAGAGACGCACCACGTTGGGGTGCTGTACCAGCTTCATGCAGCACACCTCCTGCAGCAGGTGGCCCGTGGCCAGGCTGTCCAGTTTGGTCTTATCGATGATTTTTACAGCCACCAGCTGACCGGTGAAAACGTGGCGGGCGAGCTTCACGACGGCGAAGTGGCCTTTGCCCAGCGTGCGATCCAGCTCGTAGAGGCCGGCGATTTTCCCCTCGGAGCCGCTCTTTGTGGCGGCCATCTTGAATCGGTGGTGCGCGGCCGGTGTGCGGTTACAGGGCGATTCAGAGGAAATGCAGCTCTAGTGTGACATCACCTGTGGAAAATCAGAAGAGCAATGAATAAAACCGTACACGGGTGATGACTTTCATTACAATTTTGTAAACACAGCACTTCAAGACCTCCAAATAAATGAAAAAAAATAATAAAAATCGTGATAACGGCACATGAGTCAGTGACACAATGGCATTTGGGTCATATCCTTTTTGTTACTTTTTTGCTCTTTGTAACACTATTTTTTGCATCATTCAGGTTATAGAGCTTGATTGTATTTCCATTTTATTGACTGCAAAGTTGTCAAGCTCCTGGATCACACCAATTCTGTCTTATGGTGTTATATTTACAGTACTATGCACTTCATTATGCTTTGTTACGAACGTGTAAAGGACGGAAAGCTGTGGAAAACTGTCCAACATAAAACCCGTCCGGTTGTGCAAAAAAGGTTGGAGACCACTGATATCCAGGCCAGACTTGTCCCTTATCCGTCATCAATTTAATATTAGAAATGTGGTTGAGAATCAGTTGATAGACTGCTTCATGATACTTTATAGATGGTTGCTCAATCAGTGTGTTACCTTTATCCAGAATCATGTCGTATGGTGTTGTATTATACTGAAACAGCTCTTATTATGGGTGTGTGTGAGTGTGTAATACTGTATGGAAGTCCTCTAAGGTCTTGTACTTACTGCCTTTGCAACTCAGCTCGCACTATGAACCTGTATTCTGACTTTTTTTTCTAAACGTATCATATATTTTAGGTATTTTTGCGAAATCATAGTATCTGATCATGTGTTTTTTATATATATATTATACACACACATACACACTTCAGGAAAACAGAAATAAAAAAATAGTATGAGGTATATTGTATATTATATTTATATATTATTATTATAATATAAATATAATATACATCAAACTATTTTTCTTTTCCTATAACAAATAGATTTCTTGAAGTTTTGTTTTAAACTTTTTTGTATTAAAATTTTGTATCAAGTTTTTCTTTCACTGTAGTGTGTGTATATTTTTTCGGCCGATTCTGTATATATATCTATATATATACACACACACACACACACACACACACACACACACACACACACACACACACACATATTATATATAAATAACTATATAATGTACATATATATATATACACACATAGTTGGCCAAAAAAATTTATACACACTTCAGGAAAAGAAAAATAGTATAATGTATATTTATATAATAATAATAATAATAATAATAATAATAATAATATATATAACATATAGGATTATATTTTGTATTAAAGTATTTATACAAGTCTTTCTTTTCCTGAAGTGTGTATGAATGAATACCGAAGCCAGGGATGCATATCAGTGACTTGAGAAATATTCTACTTCTATTTAATTTGCTAAAAATAAATCTCGATCTGAATATTGCTTACTCGAGACGGGAACCTGGAAGATGTTTTCGTCTCACAGTTGATACGAGCACTCTGTCTAATTCTTTTATCTACTTTCCAAGTGCACCTGCCTTTCAGCACACACTCAGTCCCATTAGTGTGTCATTAGTGTTAATAGCAGCAAGTTAAGTAAGTCCTTAAATACATAACGTGTACTTTTAGTGTTATGTTAGTAGGTCATTACTTGTTCTACATCACAGACGGGGACTGGCACGATTAAAAACACAAGTTGCTAAATGTCTGACACACTAAAGCAAGAATCCCTGTGTTGAGCCGAAATATTTTTACTAGACATTTACGCAATTACAGTAAATATAGTATAATGGGCGATTGTTCCCGCGCAGACTATTTCCTTTGACGTCAGATAAGACGCAGTGATGTAATTTCTATTTAAAAAGAGTAATAACCTGTGGTTTAAGGTATTTATACTGTATAACTTGGACTAACCCACGTACTCGAGTGTTTTATGAAGGAAAACAGAACTCCATTTAGGACGCAACTGTCTCGAAGAGTAACAAAACTTTTAAATTAAATTTTCCATATTTAGTTGTTTTAACATTTTGTATTCCTTGTATTGTTTGCAGCATTAATGGTGATTAAATTGCGTCTTTCAGCTTCAGCGCATTGTACAGTACGTGAATGTGTTTAAATGTCAGATGAATCGTCATGTCATGTTTGCTACTTAGCAACCCTTTCGTCATCTTGCCGCAGGCTGTTTGTCAGGACAATGGAACAATAGTTTAGTAAAATGTACTTTAAGAACGCTTTCTTCTTATTTATTTGGAACTTCTAAAAAAAAACATTCCAGTGACCTGGGATCCTCCCAACAGCAGGTGTGTGTGCACAGGCGGGAAAGGGACGGCCATTAAACCTTTAACATCCTTACTAAAAACATGCTTGTTAGTATTTTTTATTCTGATGTGGAAATAATAATAAGAATAATGAAACATTTTAAATGGCTTGGAAATAGGTTTTTTTTTAAACTGCAATACTGTCCTCTACCAAATGGTTGAGATGTCACTTCATGGTAAAAGTAGCAGTATGAATAAATAATTCAATCAATCAAAAAGTGACAATAAATGCTAATTTTTAGGTTGTGGCGCAAAAGCGCAATTTTTGGGGGGCATTTGATCCACTTTGTTTCTCGTGTTATTCTAAGAATCAACTGAAACCGCATACAATTTAAAGACACAGCAACGTAGCATAACATACTGTATGATTAACGATAACAAACGACATAAGGCGGCTCAGGTAGATTCAACACATACAATATTTCCACACATTTAGAGAAAGTGTTTGAATAACTGAATAAAAGAATTTGGACCGATAAGCAAAGGAAGGTGAAAGTTTCTTAAAGAGAATCATTACTGATGACGAGACACGGATTCATCACTACGAGCCTGAGCGTGAACAGAAACATCCTCAATCGCCGACAGAGAAAAAGTTAAAAAGTCCAGTATTGGAACTTATTTTTGAGGTGTTAAAGTATCCTCCCCAAGTCCTGATCTCGCTCCCTCAGACTTTCACCTGTTCCCTAGGACAATGAAGATTAATTTCTGATGAAGGAGTGAAGACAGCGGCGCATTCATGGCTCGCAGCTCAGCATAAAACCTTTTTTTTATGAGGAAAAACGAAGACAAAGTGAATTGAAAACCGAGGAGATTAGGTTAAAAAAAAAAAAAATTGTCTTTTCTAAAAGTTAAATTAAAATTTAATTCTACAGCCGGAGTGCGGATCATTTTTGACCTCCCCGTTGTATAGGGTTAATTATATACAGCTAATGGGTTACACACATTGTTACAGGGTTAATACTACCACACTGTTTCAGATTTATATCTTGACTACATGAAGAAATAAGCCGGGTATGCTTGCACGGGCATCACAGGGCATGTTGCAAAATCAGGTCTTTTTGCATGATTCTTTACATAATCGGCAGAGAACTAGGTATGACTTGGTTATCTTTTATCTTTGTGTGTGTGTGTGTGTGAGAGAGTGTGTGTGTGTTGGTGTTGTTTAAACAGGAATGGGTGTGTTGCATGTGAAAGCATGTGCGTGCTACAGTGTGTGTGTGTGTGTGTGTGTGTGATGTTGGTAAACTTCCTCTGCAACCTCTGGCTTTAATATTTCATATTTGAAATATTAATTGAAAAACAGCATGTGACACGGCACACAGACGGGTGTGTAAACTTCAATAAATCAACATGAAGCAAGATGACACACTCCTCCTTCCTTCCAGTCGCCTGTCACTGGTGGAAAAGTGTGACAGAAAGAGAGAGAGAGAAAGAAAGAGAGAGAGAGAGAGAGAGAGAGAGAGAGAGAGACTCCCTACGAGTGGTATATTGGGTACAGCAATGCATACACACTTGTACAATACGTGTGTGTGTGTGTGTGTGTGTGTGCGCACACATGCACTCTCACACTTTAAATAGCCTCTGAATTTTCTTAATATTTCCATAAAATCCAGCATTCTCCCGTTAGGTATCTAGTGTAACTCGAAGTACAAAAGTGCACATTACAATATAAATGACATTTTATTTTGAATTGTCGATATTCTAATTAAAAACTGAGATGTTTAAAGCTTGTTTAAAGATTTGTCTAAAGCGCTGTTCCTGCGATACTGCTGCCTCTTGTGAGAAACTGACATCTCAGTCTCGTTTATCTAAAATTACTTTCGCTCTGCCTAATTCTCATAATCATAAAAATGTTCAGCCAAACCATTTGTGGTCAAAAGTGTACACACCCTCATTATAGAAAGGAATTTCGTTCTTCCAATAAGTTCTTTGAACTGTTTTTTTTTTTTTTTGTTGTTTTTTTTTCTGGAGAAAGGGCCGTGACATTACAACGCAAAACATCACGCCCAATTTTGTTCAGGCTCCCCTTTCTGCCAGCAGGGCAGCTCTTGCACCTCGGGGCATGACTCCACCAAACCCCTGGACGTTGGCAGTGGATACTTTGGGTGCTATGGGTTGAAAGTTGGGGCCTCTGTGTGGCTCAGACTTCAATGGACTGGGATTTGGGCAGTTTGGACCAGTACGTGGTGGGCTGACGTACACTGGGTGTTCTGGTGCCTTTCCATCATGGTCAGCATTTACATTTTCTGTGTCGTTGGCTTTTCTGAGTTTGGACCAGACGGGTTGGTCTTTGGTGCCCGTGGACGTGGGTGAGCCTTGGGTGCCCATGATCCTGTCACCAGTTAATGTTCGCCTACATCCTTAATAGAAGAAAATCCCCAAATTATGGGGTACAAGTTTTACCTTATTTTGCGGTTTGCTACGGCCGAAAGTATGAATACGGAACCAATTAAATACACATAGTCCCTCATTGGAATATTAACTCAGTGGTGCTGAAAGTCCCAGAATATCTCTTAATTTGTCAAGTCCGAGGTCTTTCGACTTCTGTTACTGATCATGATTGACTACAGCTGCTACAGCAGCTTCTCAGTGCCAACATAAAAATGGTTTGTCTGAGAGCACTCACTGGATTGACCAACACACGGAACAAACGGGAAAGTCCAACGAATCTCAGCGCAGATTGGACAAGTCAGGAATCTCTCTTTTTAAAACAACTGCCGATTCCAAGATCAGTTCAAACAATTGCATGTAAGAACAAGTCGTTGGGAGGTGGCGCCACAAGACCTCACCTGTCACCCTCAGCTGAGAGGAAATTAAAAGAGATTTCAGGAACTGCTGGTAGACCGGTGTCACCTTCTACTGTACAGTCAAACCAGTTTTACATCATTGAGGACTGAAAGGCTGCAATCCAAGAAAGAAGCCTCTGCTCTGGAATCGGCACCGGTCTGGTTCTCAGTTGAGCATGGAGGCCCCGTGTGGTGCCTGTGGACGGTTCCACTTGACCATGTAGATGGTCTTGGACTTGGCTGATGCAGGCAGATGCAGGCAGTCAGTCGCTCAGGACGGAAATTCCCACAAACAGTTTTGTACCTGAACCCCCTAAAAATGAAAGTGGACTTGAACATTTTTCCTGTTTTCCTGAACTTCCAGCCTCCTAACACTCAGCATGACTGCCGATCAATCCCTGCTATCTCATATCACCCAAACCTGAGAACAGGTTCCTTGTTGAGTCTGGTTCCTCTCAAGGTTTCATCTTGTCGTCATCTCAGGGAGTTTTCTCTCGCCATCGTCACCCTCGGCTTGTTTTTCAAACTCACTTCTTTAATTTTTTTATTCTGTGAAGCTGCTTTGAGATGTTGCTAAAAGTGCTACATAAATAAACCTGAATTGAACTGAATCGATAAAGCAGGAAACCGAACAGGAAGCTTTTGGAGCCTCAACCCTGTAGAAAATTTGTGAGTCATGTTCATGCCAATAAAGATGTTGACGTTCTCTTTGGGAGTGACAAGGATGGATAGGATAAAGAATGAGTCCATCAGAGGGACAACCCATGTTAGATGTTGGAGATGAAGTCAGAGAGGCCAGATTGAGGTGGT
>JAQQZT010000002.1:25348967-25365513 GCA_030068275.1 Clarias platycephalus | reverse complement strand
GAGAGAGAGAGAGAGAGAGGGATGAGAGAGAGAGAGAGGGATGAGAGAGAGAGAGGGATGAGAGAGAGAGGGGGATGAGAGAGAGAGAGAGAGAGGGATGAGAGAGAGAGAGAGAGAGAGAGGGATGAGAGAGAGGGATGAGGGAGAGGAGTGGGGTTTCCTCTACAGGTATGATCTCATCGTCAGTGTTCCCATCATCAACTATTGATGCTGATGAGGTCAGTGTGGTGAGGGGGAGCGAACAGCAGTGTGCAGAGTACATTCACTCACACACACACACACACACACACACACACACCCACCCTTAACTCTTAAGAGTCTTTGAATTCTGTAAACAGATAAGACTAAATACTAATTAATCTAATTTTTTTTTTTATGTAAATCTTTTCTTTGTTACAATCAGTGTGTCCTGTAAAACACACACACGCTGGAGAGAGTTTCTCTTCTCATGTGGCACCGACAAGATGTTATTCGACTCCAAGTTTATTTATTTATTTATATATACACATTAGTGTTTTTGATGAAGGGTTTCATGTTAAACAGTGACGAGTCTGTCACGTTCCACAGCACTGTGTGTTGAAGAGAATAAATCAATCATCACACACCGATTGTGTTGATCTCCTGTGATGGCCAGAATCCATCGCCAGCCGGTCTGCTCGGTTTAGCTGGAGGCGTGTGTGAGCGGTGTGTCAGATCACCGTCGAATTATCTCGGGCAATTTTCAAGTAAAAATAATTTCCTGAATGTCAGTTGGGTAATCTGCCTCGGCCTCTGAGCGAGCGAGCGAACGAACCGAACCGAACCGATCGCAAATTTGTTGGAGAAAGTGTCGATCCACATGTCAATCCACGATTGGACGATATGTGATTTTCCCACGTTTTTTTTTTTTTTTTGGAAAAAAAAAATATATATATTTTGGTAATATTTTTGGGTGACTGGAACGGATTATCTGCATTTACATTATTTCTTACAAGAAAATTTTTACCGCAACAAATTTTCGGCTTAAGAACTCACCTACAGAACAAATTAAATTTGTTCTGCCGTATTATATTATATAGTTGAGCATCTCAAACTTGACATCGTTTCAACAAGGAGGGAGAGACAGAGCGCGAGAGTTTATCGCGATGCCCACTTGACTCAGTTTAACAATGTGAACTATATTATGGCTAAAAATCACAATTATTTTGGTCAATATTTACATCAAGATCATTTAACACCATAAATTATTGACTTTGGAAACATTATGGATTTCTTTAACTTTTTTTAAAAAATTGGTCCGTAGCCAGGAGTCTAAGGGGCAGATTGGGCTGTGTTCTCAGAGGGGCAGGGGTGGCGTACCTGCACTCTCACATCAATCACAGCGGCACGAGCTAATCATGGCTGTCACAGCTCAACACAGATATCACTTTCCTCAGAGTGCAGTTCAGAAGAAGTGGTCGTCTTTGAGGAAGCATGTGATATTGCCTTCGCCCTCCCTGGTTGCTAGCAGTCATGTCATTTTTAGATGGATTTTATTTGTACATATAAAAAAAAAAAAAAGAAAACAGCTCTGTGCGATAACCTTTGAACTCTTTATTTATTGAGATTTGCCCGACTACAGAGAACGTTCTGTAACTTTTTGTAACAGTTTTGAAGACAAAAGTTATACAATACTCTATGTTTAATTATGCACATATAATTGGAATTTTAATAATAATAGTAGAAACTTTCAACCCAAACTACTTATCAATTATAGTTCTTTGAAAAAAATTTATAAAAATTGGCAGGTCAGAATTTTAAAATAATCAGATACTGTAACATTAAAATTGGAATCAGTGCATCTATAGTTTTAACTTTGTTTTTTCTTGAACTTTAACTAACTTTAACTTTAAATTCGGGCTTTTAGTAAGAAGCTTTTAGTAAGCACACCTTTGTAAAACAAATAGGTGAGCTGGATTTATAACCCACAACGTGTACATCTTTATAAATCTGTGCATCATATGGGTAGACTGTCGATTTAAATTAATTTGGGCCATTGGAATTTTTCGATTGTATTCATGTTTATTTTCTCCATTTAATATTTAACATTAAATATTGAATATTTATTGAAACAAAAACGGATACCATTATAAAACATATACTATTGAAACGTGTGTAACTTGTAAATAAATTACTGAGTAATAATAACAATAATAATAATTCATTAAAGATGTACAGAATTTCTTTATACAGTAATACAAATGAATTAATTAAAATTTCAAATTATTGTGTCCTATTAATATGATGTCATCCTCAATGATAATGACAATAAATATAAAAATTCTTCTTCAAGTTAAATTTCACTTCAGGCCAATCGGAACGCGCCTACAGTTCTAAAAAAAATAAAGACAAAACATGCACACCAAAGTGAGTCAATCCCCATGAGACTGTGGTGTTAAAATGCTCGTCATTAGAACAGAAATAAACTGTTTTGTCACCTGGTTCCAAGATCTCCCATTCATGGCTCATTATTTTTTTTATGTAACTCATAAGTTAACATCATACTAAGCTGGAAAATTATACATAATTAGGGGCGAGGTTGATTTGAGTGACAGCAGCAATGCAGACGTCAAACCTCTAGCTGTCTGCTATGCATCAATTCACGTTGCTAAACATTTAACTGAAATCGAAGAAATGTAGAATAAGGTGAGCACCAATATGGTGACTTCTATATTCAATATATATATATATATATATATATATATATATATATATATATATACATACATACACACACACACTGTTTATACTGTTTATATATGGATTTTTTTTTTTTATCTTTATCTTCATAGTGTTTCTTTATGCACACACTGCATATTTATACTCCTTCTGAATTTGTATGAAGAGTCAACACATCATTTTTGCTCAGGATGTTCATAAAAGTCATGTGACTCAGAAAACTTAGCACAGAGCCAAAGCGCCCTTCCCTATAGACCCGAGTGCATTATGGGTTTTTCTATACTGCCTGGGGTAAATGGTTTAGTCGCTAACGCTAAGCAGTGCACGGAGCGCTTTGACGAGCACGCTAGACTTTCGGCACGTGTCTACAAAATAGCACATTTCTCAAAGTTGCGCACTTCATAAACACACCAATATCTAAACCCATTACATCCAGAATCCTGTCAATTCTGTTTTTTCACTTCCTTTTCTTTTTCGATCTTCTCTCACCGTGATATTTTAATCTCTTAGCGTCTCGAGTGCTGTGTGATGAAATTGCAGTGAGAGCGCTCCTCTCTCACACTATACACACACTCACACTGCAGCATGCTGCTCTCAGCAGCTCGAAGGCATGTGTGTCAGGACATTGTGTCCATACTGCACAATCACACCCACACACCCATATATACACACACCCACGTTCAAACACACACACACACACACACACACACACACACAGTCTGACATGGCCTGCAGTTCTAGAATTATGTTCCAAACATTGACACACACTCCCTAACCAATGCTGTTAGAAACACACACACAGCTGCTGAGTGTGGGAAATGCCGCACACAGCTCAGATGCAGCAACAGCAGCACACAGTGCTCAAGTCTTCAGCCTAGAGCTTACAACCGTCCCCAGAGCTTTACCCACAGCCGTGCTCTCAGCCATCACTACAACCTTAACTACACCCATCACTACAACCGTCCTCCTTCACCGCCACCTTCTGCCTTTCCTCTGACTAAGCCTACAACAATCCCTACCACTGTTAAGGCTTTAAGTGAATACCACACACAAGCATACAACCTTATGAAAATGCAGACAGCCATCCCTACCGCTGTGCCTACAACACTACACTACTGTTCTTACACAGTGACACTGTCGCCATCCTTACAGCCCCTCAGTACAAGTATACCCACAGCCGTTACTACAGCCGTCACCACAAGCACAACTACTATTACTACGTCACCACAAGAACAACTACTATTACAGTGGTCAAGACAACCATCACTAAAGCTTTTACTACAACCATTAGTACAACCATCCCCATTGTCATCAATACAGCCATCTTTACAATCGTCACTATATAACTATAACCAACCCTACAACCATCACTACAACCAGCACTAAAGCCATGACATCATTACAGCCATCCCTACAGCCATCACATAATTACAGCAATCACTACAGCCATCACAACATCCCTACAGCTATCCCTACAACCATGACTACAACCATCACATAATTACAGCCATCACAACAATCATCACTACAGCAATCCTTACAACCATCACTACAGCCATCACAACATCCCTCAAACATCCCTACAGCCATCACTACAGTAATCATTACATCTCTTTAACCATCACTACATTAATACAGCCATCCATACAACCCTCACTACAGCCATCAATGCAGCCATCACTACTGCAACTATCACTACAACCACCACATCCATTGCTACAACCACCCTCCAGCC
Source organism: Clarias platycephalus (assembly GCA_030068275.1). Classification (NCBI taxonomy): domain Eukaryota; kingdom Metazoa; phylum Chordata; class Actinopteri; order Siluriformes; family Clariidae; genus Clarias; species Clarias platycephalus. The sequence continues at coordinate 25,361,081 of JAQQZT010000002.1, read as the reverse complement.
ATCACTGCAATCACCACTACATCCATCCCTACAACAATCACCACAGCCATCACATAATTACAGCAATCACTATAGCCATCACAACATCCCTACTACCATCACTACAATCACCTCTACATCCATCCCAACAACCATCCTTACAACATCACTACTCATTCCTAAAGTGTTTCCTACAGCCATCACTACAATCCTCACAACAATCATACCCAGAACGATGACTACAACAATCTCTACAACATCAATACAACCATCACTACAGCCTTCTCTAGAGCTGTCATTACAACCATTTCTACAACTGTTCATATAGTCCGCGCTACTTTATTCACTACAGTCTTACATAAGGTCTTTCTTACAGCCATGCCTACAGCTATCACTACAGTACAGTGGTCTGTACAGCTGTGCCTACAGTCCTCGCTATTGTCGTCCTGGACTCTTCCCTACAGCAATGTCTGCAACTGTCCTTACTGTCATCCCTAAAATCCAACACATACTGTAGAGTTGTTCCAACAACCATCCTTTTAGGTATCCTTACACGTCCCTGTAGCAACCAACTCTACATATGCTGTCTGGACGACCAGAGTTCACATGAGGTTCACAAACTTACTTCAAAAACTGGCCTACCAACATAGCCTAACCCCTGAATGAAACCCAGTAACAGTGTTGATATCATGAGCATCGAATTACCATCTAAAACTCCTATTAAAGTGAACACTCCTATCAATGTTCCACGGGCACCTATTGTGTTTAATTAACAGATCACTCAACAAATATACTTACATCTGTATTTATTGTAAATTGATCATTCTAAGAGTTTTACAAGACTCAAGGATTTTTTTCAAAATTATGGATTAATATGACATTTTCAAGGTTTATGCAACAGTGCAGAAGTTCACCATATTAAGAACTGACAAAAGACTACTATGGTAAGATTTGTAAGGCAAATGGGCTCTAAATGGTAAATAAGCGGAGTGGAATAAGATTTGAATAAGTTTTTTTCCCCAAAAAACTTCTAATAGTTCTAGAGTTACTGTCGTTACTGTCATTACTTTTACATTCAAGAAGCCAAGTTGCAACTCTATAAAAATGTAACTTTAATGTAAAGTGTCCTTGAGTGTTCATGAGGCGCTTATGTATAAAATGTATTATTATTATTATTGTCCACATTATTTATATTGACTACTACAGCTTTAAGGATCAAATTAGATACTTTATTATTATTTCTTTTTTCTTATTTAATTTCCATATCTCTTCTCCTGTGTAGGGTCAATGAGCCCATCCCAGGAAGCCCGGGGTAGGGGCACAAGGAAGGGGACATCCTGGATGGGGCACCAAACCATCACAGGGCACAAGCACACACACACACACACACACCAATCAGCTTATTGTGCATATCTATATACTTTGGACTGCCGGGGGGAAACCCAGAGCAAACTCACCAAGAACAGGAAGAAGATGTAAACCTCACATACATGCCCAAACACAGACAGACCAGAGGCAAGATTTTAACCCCTAATCCTGGAGGTGCGAGGTTATAATATAATACAAATTTATGGAATAATAAAAAGTCAATTCAGCACTACTAATTGATTAATTCAATAACTCAGCACTAAGCTAATTTAAATCAGTTTAAAGGGTTAATTGAACCAAATCATGATGTGAAAAATAAAATCATGCTAATTATTATTAGTGAAGGTTTAAATAACATTTTGCAACACACACAGACTGGAGGTAAGATTCAAACCCCTTACTCTGGAGGTGCGAGGCAACACTTTACCCAATACTATATTTATGGTGTATAACCAATCCAGCACTATTAATTAATGGATGCATTAATTAATTAATTAATTAATTAATTAATTAATTAACTCAACCCTGAGCTGATTTAAATCTGTTTAGAGGGTTAATTCAACCCAATCATGATGTGAAAAATAAATGCATTGGAAATTATCATCAGTGCAGGTTTGCATGGCATTTTGCAACACACACACACACACACACACACTTTCCTCACTCAAGCACAGCACTAAGAGTCCAAACTGCGCACATCCACATTGGACAGAACAGAGAAGAGGCTCAGAGCCGACACATACGGCCATATTGAACACAATGTTCACATGTGTTTACACACACACACAAACACACACACTGGGATTAAAGAGGACACTGCGCGCGCGCGCCCGCCCGTGTTTATCAACTTACCGTTGGTTGTTTATGTGTTTACCGCCGAGCATTCGCCTCCTTCTCTGTAAACAAGCTCTGTATTAATCTTAAAAATGAAATCTTTCTTCCTTCTACTCTCCCAAACTGAGTCCCGTGTGTGTGTGTGTGTGTGTGGCTGAAGGTGAGAGAGGAGAGAGAAATGAAACAGAAGAGACGTTGCTCCGCTCCGCTCCGTCAGCGTGTCTCTCTCTCTCTCTCTCTCTGCAGTGCGCGAGCGCTCACCTCGGGCTCGAGCGCACCAGCGCGCGCCGTCAGCTCTGACGTCAATGCATTCCAGCTCAGCCGCGCGAGCGCTCCTCAACAATGCGAGAAGCCAAAAGTGTCACAAAATGTCTAGACGCCAAGCGTGATTCCCCCCAGCATTTCTGACATTCAATAAGGATACACTCACTCTAAAGCCAAAAGTTTGTGGACGTTGAACACTCCATTCTCAGATTTAGTCCCCCTTTGCGACCCCACTCTTCTGACAAGAAGTCTTCCCACCAGACTTCAGTCATTATTGAGATCAGGTCTGATGTTGTTGTTGCAGGTCAAAGGTGTTGAGTGTGGGGTTGAGAGGTCAGGTCTCTGCGCAGGCTACTCAAATTCTTCCATTCCAACCATAACACATTATATGTTCTTGGCGCTTGCTTTGTGCACTGTCATGCTGGAACAGGTTTGAGCACCTCTTAGCTCCAGCACATGTACATTGTAATTCCACAGCATACAAAGACATTCCAGACAATTGTGTGCTTCCAACTTTGCCGTGACAATGTGTGTGATGTGTGACGGTCAGGTGTTCACATTCTTTTGGCCATATATAAAAGAGAGGTTTTGTCTGTAAATTGGCCAGTGCTCACACTGGAGGACCCGGAACCACTCACTCACTTATCGTCTATACCGCTTTATCCTGTATTCAGGCTCCTTCAGGGGCCTGGAGCATATCCCAGAAGGCTTAGGGCATGAGGCAGGTACACCCTGGATAGGGTTCCAATCCATTCATACAGTACATACACTCATTCACACACTGTGGGCAATTTGGGAACACCAATTAGCCTAATCTGCATGACTGTGGGAGGAAACCGGAGTACCCGGAGGAAACCCACCAAACACTGGGAGAACATGCAAACTCCATGCACACAGAGACAGGAATTATCTGGCCGAGAATCGAACCTGAACCCTGAAGGTGCAAAGCGATAGTGCTAACCACTACACCACCGTGTCTCCAAAAAATTTCTATCTGAAAGGATGTACGCATGTCTGTATGTCTGTATGTCTGTTCAGCCAGATTTCGTCACAGTATCAAACAAAAGTGGCTGGACAGAATTTAATGAAACATTGCCAGGCCTTGCCTGAAGTTAAATCTGTGCCATAAATGAAATCAAAATGTTGAGTAGAAGTAAAGTTATGGCAGTTATGTGCCAGATTATAACATACACCAATGGATATTCATTAGAAAATCTAAATGGAATTACTTAATATTTTCACCACTGAAATAACAAGGCAAAAATTAATGCACACTTCATTACTAATTGTCATTCTGTAACAGGATGGAAGATGAATGAATATGTATATATTGTTTTACAGGAGATTGGCTGTTATTTGGGACTTAATTTATGTCTTCAATGACCAATGTGAAACAAATATGGGGTAAAAAAAAATTCAAATTAAAATAAAAACAGCTAAAGTGACCCCACTTGGGAAAAAGTGGGAAGAGAATCCTTATAATCTTTCCTCCAATCTGCAGGTTCCACATAAACTGACAGAAATCTCCTGATATACTGTATTATCTCCTACACAACTCCTCATCAGGAAGAGAAAAACAAATCTGGCCGTTACAGGGTGTATAGTAAATATCAGCTAATCAGCTCACTCACTCATTTCACTAAGTGCTTCATGCTGGTTTGAATTGCAGTGGATCCAATGCCCATGCTGGGAACACTGGGCATGAGAGGGAAATACACCTCGGATGGTATTCTAGTCTACTACAGAGCAGCATGCACACACATTCACACGAATAATTCACACGTAGGGGAAATTTGTCTTAGTCAATCCACCTACTGGCATGTTTTTGGGCGGTGAAAAGAAACTTGAGAACCCTGAGGTAACTCACACTGACGCAGGAGAGAACAGAAACTCAGCACAGACAATAACGCAAGCCCAGGATCAACCCGATGACCCTAAAGAAGTGTGTTTTCATATGCAATCCTCCATCCTGCCACTCAGTTAATAAACTAATTTGGTATAGTGCTAAAGCTAGGCATGCCAAGATACATTACTCAGTTGTCCCATAAAAAAACATGTTTAACATAGCTGAAGGCAGAATGACATGGATGATCCGCTGCTCTGCTGCTTGTACTGTTTGTTGTCAAGTGCATTAGTGAAGACACTTACTGTTCCTGTATAAATGAAAATGATTATTTTTAATGATGCACAGACATGCACTTAGTCTTCAATTCAGCCCTCACAATGGTGATTATTATGGCATATACAGTAAAGCTCAAGGATAGGTTTCATTTCAGCATTATGAGGCACACCGTCTTTGTCACACCCTAGGCATTGTTTAAAAAGAACAAAAATTTAAGATTAAATTCTAGTAATACTTTTACTGTATATTTGGTCAGATTGCACCAGAAAATAAAAGTGCAAAAATTATATTGAACATGAATTTTACATAACAAATAATTGTGTTTTTATAAGCTTACCAACCTAGGGCTTAAATTCTTAGCATCGATGAGGAAGAAGTTTGAAAGGGAATTCAAATAACATTAAACACATAACCTTATGTGACAGTTTTACATCAGGAATTGTAAATGAACAATTGTTGAATGTAATATTTCATGTTTATATGCATGGCTTGTTGGCTCTTTTGTCTTTTATTACGAGCCATTTGTGTAGCATTCATTAAATAATACAATAACAAAATAGTTGGGAAAAAGATTACACTAACAAGGAGTATTAGTATTATTATTATTATTATTACTACTCACTCACTTATTCTATATCATTTATCCTGTATACAGGGTCATGGGGGGCCTGGATTCTATCCCAGGAGACTTAGGGGTACACCCTGGACAGGGTGGCAATCCACTACAGGGCACACACATACTGTACACACTCACACACTCATTTTGGAAATGGAAATTTGAACCTGGACCCTGGAGGTGCAAGGCAACAGTGCTAACCACAGTTGTTGGTTAAGTGCCATAACAAAGCACAACAGACATAAGCCTAGTTGTATCAGATCCACTTCTCCTTTTCGGGAAGATAATTGAAACTATTTTTTTTTTACAACCAAGAAACATCACAGCAGATTACAGTTTAAGTGTTTCCTTTGTTTGATTTGTCACCATACAGCTATGACTTTTTTTCCCTCTATCCAGTAAATGCTGCCAGTTAAAGGGTTAACGCTTAGCATCAAAGAGGAATGACGCAGTTACAGTTTGGTTTATCTGTTTAAACAGAAAGACAAGATCATTGCCAAATGAAACATGTGCCACAAGGCAGGGTACACCCGAAATGGAGTGCCAACTTATTGCAGGGCACAAACACACTCACACACCTGTTCATACAATACAGGCAACTGTATCTGTAATTGACTGCATGTCTTTGGATTGTGGTGGGGGGAAAAAACAGAGGAAACCCATCAAAGCACTGGGAGAACATGCAAACACAGAGAGTGGAGGAGAGATCTGAACCTCCTTCCATGCTGGAGGTGCCATCCGTCCATGCCATCATATGAGTGATATTATACATATAAACTGAAGCTTTTATGCATTGAAACTTCTTTATAATATAATAAAAATAATAAAAATATATACTTATAGGTAAGACTAAATAGTTTTATACTATGACTATTATATATACTTATCCTATTACTAAATAGTACGATGTTATAGTGTAAGAAAAGCCAGAGTCTCATTTACACGTGTAGTCACATCAAGAGTTATAAAAGCATCACAAATCATTTTTAAACTCTGTGGGAAACCAGAGTATTCTTTTGTGGCACAAAAGTCACAGGCACTGAATCAAGACTGCTCCGAGGAGGAAGTGAAAGCAGCTGGAGGATGGAACACAGCACATTCTGGACATACCACCTCATGGGACACGCCGAGTACAATTCTAAACAAACCCTCCTTCTGAATGGAAAGATCAATTGGGAGAAGCTTTGCGTGCGTACTGGTTTGCTTCTCAGACCGTGTGGCTCAGTGCGTGCACTTACACACGCATGCACGCTCAAATCAGTTCCAGACTGAACACTAGTCACATCCAGTCACGTGCTTGCTGTGACTGAGGATCTCTTCGACATTTGGCTCATCAGGAGAATATTACAGAGGCGTTAGCACAGAAAGCATATGTAGTGTCACTAAGGTTTGATCACGTTTTTTTGTTACTCGGTTTGACTCGGTGTAACCTATAAACACAAACCTTTAATAATGTCAAATGCCGATCTCTTAGGCCGCCACAATCACTTTACCTTTATATTGTAGTTTATCATCCCTAAGAGAAAAGTCACAAACTTAGTGACATGTGAAGTTTAACCTACATATGTAGATTTTTTACATTTTTCACAACTAACTACTGTAGGGGCCTCCGAGTGGCGCAGTGGTAAAGTGCTCGCCCAATCACGCGGAGATCGCGAGTTCGATTCCCGGGTGATGCTGTAACCTCTCACAGCCGGAGGTCTAGAGAGAGCTGATTGGCCGAGCTCCCTCAGAGGGGAGGGGTGAGAGGTACTTAGTGCTCCAACATTAATCACGCCAATCAGGGGAGTCTGTGAGCTCGCACAAACGGAAGGAGTGGATAGCGCTGTCCTCCGAGTGTGTTACGCCCCCAAGTGCGTGCGCGAGCAGTTCGAAAAGATGTGGTCGACTGGCGTCACGTGGTTCGGAGGAAACACGTGATAGCCTTCGGCCCTCCCGACTGAGTGGTAGTAGTAGCCTTAATGTGGCCCCCTAGTGACGGGGAGGAATTGGACACGACTAAATTAGGGAGAAAATTAGGGGGGGGGGGGGGGGAACTACTGTAGGGCAAGGATGTCTTAAAACGTTTCTACATAAAAAAATACTATACAAAGCAAAATGTATTAAATAAAAGTCAATAATTGGTGTGAGGACCCTTTACTTAAAATGTAGTCTCAGGTACAATTTGTGCAGTTTTATAGTTTTACTGAACATCCTGCAGAACCAGCCACAGTCCTCTACCGAGGACTTTATCACATTTGTGTCCTTTTTAAGTTACTTTTTTTTTTGTCACATGTGAAATGATACTTATTGCATATCCCAGCTAGAGTCAGAGCACAGGGTGAGCCAGGACACAGCGCGCCTGGAGCAGACAGGGTTGCTCAAGTGATAGTCAAAAGTGATAGTGCTGGGACTGGAACCCCCATCCTTCCGGTCGATGACAACTTACTGTAACCACTTAAGCCACCACTACCTCTTTTTCTAAGGCATGAAAAACCCAACAAAGTAGTCCTATACATAATGTGCTGCTTTCTTTTCTGACCCCTCTGAAATTAACTTAAAAAAAGTTTTATTTTTAAAAAATGATTATAAAAAAAAAAAATTAAGTTAAAGTTAATCTTAGAAGGGCCAGAAAAGAAAGCAGCTTAAAAAACTTAAAAAAAAAAAAAAAAACTTTTTAAAAGTTAATTTCAGAGGGGTCAGAAAAGAAAGCAGCACATCATGAAAAAGACTACTTTGTTGGGTTTTTCAAAAACTTTTTTTTTTTTTTTTTTTTTTGCTGGAATTGCTGGAATACTCGTGTTAGGAAATCAGAAATGGTTTTGTACTTACTTAATAATAAAGTCATAAAATATATTTTTTTTGTACAAAGTTTGTACTACAACATACACACACACACACACACACACACAGACATACACACAGTACAGTACTGGAAATGTTATTTCATTTAGTGTGCATGTGTTTTTATTTTGGAATGTGATTACTGTACATTTATCGTGATTAATTCATTTGCGATCACATTACTCACATAATCATCATCATGGTTTCATCATGATCACACAAAATATGTATGTGTTTTATGAAATTTTTGCTCAATGTTTAAATGAGATTTAAGAAATGTATCAGAAGGTAAATAAATGCTAACATTAAATTAACCAACAGTCTTAAAAAAACAACAACATAACATCCGTAAATAAACTTTTTTTGAACAAATTGCTCTACAGTGTTTCTGTACTGTACATGTGTTGCACTGTAAGGTGGCGATCCTGTACTGTAACATTTAAGATCTAATTTAACTCTAGAAATGTCTGTAATCAATAAACACAAACTAAACTTCACTGTGGAGAAAAACTCTACAACATTATGCTGACAACAACCAGAATCACTTTTTATCCCTCTTAATGAAATTTAACATTCCATCCTGCATCATGGAGATGATAATCTGATTATACATATCCTTTTAGAAATTTTTAAATGTGATATATACCTGTCCTAACGAAATGAGATTACGATGCTTAAAAATGTGGTTTAGGCATCGGTTTACAGAAAAGTGTTTGGGTGAGGTAGACCTCTCACATTTAGCACTACATTAGTCTTTGAAGCAGATTACATTTAGGGAATTTTCATTTCTGTCTGAAGCATTCCTTTAAAGAGTCATCAGTAATTAAAAAAGCAGCAAGACAGAAGATACAGTAGTTTAGGGTTTCGGGGTAATAAAACCTGATTCCCAATTTATGCCTACGTTCATGCGTAACACTTGGCTCTATGAAGAGGTTTTTCCGCAAAAGAGAGAAAACGCCTTTTTCCCAAAGGGAAGTCACTGACGGTGATGGCAGAATATACTGGGGTTACTATGGGAACCACTTCCGTAACAAGCTGACTCAAAGTGAAGTAAGGACGCTCATTACACACTCATTAAAAAAAGAGGAATTTGTACAATAAAATGTTAATTGATCATAATGTGAGTCAGGTCTGTCATTAGTAACTCTAAATGCCAGTCACCAAATTCCACGTTTGGGCTGAAGTCTATGGAAGACCAAAATCTACTGAATTAGTCATAGAAGCTTAGATCTATAGACGTACTGTAAGTTTTCCCTATACTAGTGATGTAATAATGATACTAATAAGGATAATACTGTAAGGACACTAATATGACACAGTCTTTCTTTCTGCCTTTTATACCTGTGCATTTTTTTTTGAAAATGAGAATGAAATCAGGCATAAAGGTGGTCTGATGCCAAACTGCAAACAGTCAACTTCCTTTACTCAGACATGTCTTGGCGGATCGACTATACTGCATCTGGAGTGGGAGGAGGGAAAATATATATTGTTTTAATACAGGAAGAAAAAGTTTGATAGTTCTTTGATTTCACTTTGTTACTCTCAACAGTTCTTGCAAGAACAGTATTGTCAAGTGCATTTGCAAAACCCATCAAGAACCATGATGAAATATGAAGACCAAAACTTAAGTTCATTTAGAGTTACCAGCCTCTGAAATCACCAGCACCTCAGATTAGAGCCGTTCTGAAGGCTTTACAGAGCATAAGTACTGTAGCAGATACGTCTCAATATCAACTGTTTAAAGGTTATTGTATATTTCAGATGCCTACAACATTGTTTTGTAATGTAGACAGAAAAAAAAAAAAAATCAGCAACGACCATGGAATTAGAAGGTGTATCCAAACTTTTTAATGGTAATGTATATATACAGTAGGTAGTAGAGAGAGATATATATGGATAGATAGGTACAGTATGTACAATAGATCTACTGTACACACACATCTAGGAACCTCTGTAGTCAAGCTAGGAACCGTGGAGGTCAGTGACCAAAATTCACACACTACTGGCAATGTGGGACAGCTTTTAGCCTAATCTGCATGTCTTTGAACTGTCTGAGGAAACCCACCAATCATGGGGAGAACATGCAAAGTTCATACACACAGACCCAAAGTGGGCATCAAACCCAGACCGGGAGGGAGGTGCAGGGTGACTGTGCTAATCACTACACCACTGTGACACCTAGATAGACAGGTAGGTAGAATTACTTTGTAACAAGAGGTATTTAATCTTTAACAATTGATGTTTGTTATAGTAATAGTAATTTTTATAGTGGAAAAAAAAAAAAAACATTCCTAATTCTGCTGCTCTATACAGATGTGATGTAACACCCCCCTCTTGTGGAGTAACTGGACCTTTACTTATAACAGTACATTACTTAATCAGGTTAATATTTAAACAAATGTGCTGTACTGATTCATATTAGAAAGTTTATAACGTTATTATAACGATAAAAACGTTTTTTATATAGACCCTAGAGAAAACAAAGTAGGCGTGTGGAAAACAACTGCGCATGCGCGACGTCCTTTGGCTTTCTTTAAGCTTTAATTTAACCACATATTTTTTATTTCACTATATCGATTGTATTACTTTCGAGTCATAAATCAATTTAATTAAATCTAATTGAATAAAAACATAAGTAAATCTAATTAATAGATCTACCGTAATCAGGTAATTACTGTAAGAGATATTTATACTAAGTTCCGGTTACCGTGACGACACTGATCCCGGAAGTAAAATGTGATTGGTGGAATCTCAATTGTACAGTAGATTAGTATTTAGGACGCTGTGTCTTCTTCTCTGACACCTGGACCACTTTATAATATATAAATAGTTTATTTAGCTTTATAAGTCATGAGCTCCGGGTTACTGAGGCTGGGAGTGCAGCTCTGTCCTGCCGGGAGAGTGTCGAGTCTCAGAGCATGGAGAAAACATTATTCTGCTCAAGTAAGAGCGCGCGCGCGCGTGTGTGTGCTGTCAGTTATAACTTATTAGCATACTTATATACACATTATTAGTATTAGTATTAGTTTTAGCAATCATATAGTTTTCAGGTTGTTTGCACTGTGTTAAAGTTAATATTTATTAATTAATAGATAATTATAACCAGGTAGTGTAGTGTAGTGGTTAGCACTGTCACCTTGCACCACCAGGGTTGGGGTTCGATTCCCATCTGTGTGCATGGAGTTTGCATGCTCTCCCCTTGATGGGTTTCCTCCCACCGTCTAAAGACCTGCAGATTAGACTTATGAGCGTGTGCGTGATGGATTTGCACCCCGTCCAGGGTGTACCCCACCTCGTCCCCTATGTCTCCAAATATTTGGGCCATTAAAGGAGTTCCTGGGAGGCCAGTGTTTCAGCCGTAAGGCAAGCAGTCCGATCACGGCTCCAGCGTACTGAGAAACTCCAAGCGCTAGGGAAACACTGGGAAAATTATTCAATTACATGGGGCGTTCAAGTCAAACCAGGACTTTTGATTGTGCAGAATAACAGAACACCGTTATGAGAGTAAAAACTCCCTTTATGTATCTATATAACGGGAGTTTTTACTCTCATAACTGTGTTCTGTTATTCCGCACAATCAAAAGTCCTGGTTTGACTTGAACGCCCCATGTAATTTAATAATAATTTAAATGTTAGCTTTTCCATACAGTTTTATTTTCTTCCTGTTTATCATTTGGCATGGATAATTTGGTGTAACTTGCTTCATCTTTTGCTGTCACTTACTGTATATTTTCTCCTGTTTATTATTTAATAGGGATGCACCGATACCGGTATCTGGTATCGGCCTCGATACCACATTTTCTAAAGTAATCGTTAAAAGTCCCCCGATACCGGGGACCGATACCACGGTCTGAGAAATGTATTGAGCGGCGTGTAAGGGGTTAATCACAGGCGCCGAGTGCCCGCTCTCAGGGCCTGGCTGCAGGTCAGAGCGGGGAGACGGCGAGGCGAGACAAGTCAGCCGTGTGGAACTATTTCAAAGTGAATGAAGACGACAAAACAAAGGCGGACCGCAAATTGTGCTCAACGACATTGTCCAGAGGAGGCTCAAAAGGTAGCGCATTTAACACAAGTAATTTAATCAAGCACCTAAAATCCCAACACGACA
>JAQQZT010000002.1:25333832-25348867 GCA_030068275.1 Clarias platycephalus | reverse complement strand
TAATATGTTGCATACAACATGCTTTTCATTTTAAATAAATGTTCTTAATTCCAAACTAGTCCCTTGTTTTTTTTTTGTTAAATTATACGACTAAAGCTGTTACCTGTAAATTTAAATCATGTTTTTATTCAGTACTCGGTATCGGCATCGGCGAGTACTGAAATGCAAGTACTCGTTTTCCAAAAAAGTGGTATCGGTGCATCCCTATTATTTAAGATGAATTTATCTATTGCTTTTATATACAAACCCGATTCCAAAAACGTTGGAAAACTGTACAAATTGTAAATAAAAACAGAATGCAATGATGTGGAAGTTTCAAATTTCAGTACAAGAATACAACATACAGTAGATGACATATCAAATGTTTAAACTGAGAAAATGTATCATTCAAAGGGGAAAAATAAGTTGATTTTAAATTTAATCTCAGACACATCTCAAAAAAGTTGGGACAAGGCCATGTTTACCACTGTGTGGAATCCCCTCTTCTTTCTATAACAGCTCTCTCCTTGCTGGGTTTCCTCCCACAGTCTAAAGACATGCAGATTAGACTAATGATGGATTTGCACTCCGTCCAGGGTTTTACTCCACCTCGTCCCCTATGTCTCCTGGGATAGGATCCTGGACCCCCATGACCTTGTATACGGCATAAAGTGGTATAGATGGTGAATGAGTGATGTTTGACAGGTTGGCAGCCCAACTACATCAAAAAGACCTGACCGTATCCCAGTGGAAATTCTGGACATTTATAAAAAGAAGTCTTTTCCCTCAGGCTTTCTCATGAGACACTTGTTTAACGCTTGTTTAATGGGATAATAAATTGGTACACTTTTATACAATAACATCGAAAACCATACTAAGCATGTTAAAATGAGATTCAGTACGAACACTAAAGTCTTTACGATTACAGCTGTATCAGGGACAACAGATTTAATTAAACGCACAGTAAAAATGCTCCTACAGTCTATTTGATATGATGTTTGTATCTTTCGGTATTAGAATGCACCCTCATGTGAGTCCGCAAACACACTGAGCAACACCGTGAATATACAGGACCACAGCTCATCACTCTCTGGTGTTTTTTTCTCCCCTGCCTGTAGAGTGGCGCTCTCGAGCAGGCTATAACAGCTTTCCGCTCGGTCAGCGGTGACGACGGCGTGTCTGTAGGTGTAGCGGTGCGAGAACAGCACGGGAGAGACGAGTCGGTGCACAAGTGAGACGCAAGTTTAGTTCATTCTCAGACTAAATCTCACAGCTCATGTTGAATGAATTTGTGTCAAACAGTTGGCAACATTTTTGGCTCACAAATGTAGTAAGTTGCAGGCCGTGGTGACCGGGTGAGTGTTATATAATTTTTACAGTTGATTTATTTATTATTCATACAATAAAACTACTACTAACATGTAGTATGAGGGGTCCTCAAGTCAAGAGTTGAATTCAAATGTCTTATGAACGGTGACGAGACACGTGAATGGTGCAAACGTTTTAAAGAAGGCCGACGTCTATGAATGATGATACCAGCTGAGGTGACTCGGAGCCCACTGTGGAACGAGTGGAACGCCTGATCCTTGTCACCAACCTGCCTGAAGAGACACATCTGTCTGTGTGAACTGTACACACAATCATTCACCAACACCACTTGCACGTTACAGGAACTCAGCTGGGAGTTATTGCCACATCCCCATGCAGTCCTGACCTCACTCCAAGCCATTTCCACATGTTTGGGCCACTAAAGGAGTTCCTGGGAGGCCAGCGTTTCAGCCGTAAGGCAAGCAGTCCGATCACGGCTCCAGCGTACTGAGGAACTCCAAGCGCTAGGGAAACACTGGGAAAAGTGCATTAGTGTAGCAGGGGGTTAAATAGATACATAAAGGGAGTTTTTACTCTTACTGTGTTCTGCACAATCAAAAGTCCTGGTTTGACTTGAACACCCCATGTACAGTAATAATAATTAAAATGTTAGCTTTTCCATACAGTTTTATTTTGTTCCTGTTTATCAATTGCCCCGCTTTGTGCTGTATCAGATGTCTCCCCCCAGATGTTGTAGTGTTCCCCCGGTGTGTGGAGGAGGTCAGTGCTCTGGCGAAAATCTGCCACCGTCACCGATTACCCATCATCCCGTTTGGCACAGGGACGGGTCTGGAAGGTGGAGTGGGTGCCGTGAAGGTGAGTGTAGAAGTCTGTTGTGATAATCTTTACATAAACTCCTTGAGACCCCGATGTCCGTATACGAGGACGTGACCTACATCCTCAGAGGAGGACAGTTTTCAGGGTATTTTTCATTTTCCAGACTTCTTTGTCTTTGAAGACACTGATTAATGTGCTACTGTATGTGTGGCAGGGTGGTGTGTGTTTCAGCCTCAGGAAAATGGACCAGGTGCTCGATTTGCACCCGGAGGACTTTGACGTGACGGTGGAGCCTGGCGTCACACGCAAGTTGCTCAACTCGTACCTGCGTGACACGGGCCTCTGGTTCCCCGTGGGTGAGATTCACTCTAATACTTAATCGAAGATTACAGACAGAGCTTTAATAGTGGTGGTTTGGTGTAGGACGTGTTGCTGTGCATTAAATATAGTGTGTGTGATGACAGACCCTGGTGCTGACGCGTCTCTTTGCGGCATGGCTGCCACCAGTGCATCAGGCACTAACGCTGTGCGCTACGGTACCATGCGCGAAAACGTCCTGAACCTGGAGGTGGTGCTGGCAGACGGGACGATCATACACACGTCAGGCAAGGGCCGGCGTCCCAGGTATAAAACACAGTTAATGATATAAATTTTTTTTAAAAAGCTACAAAACAAAGCATGTGTGGAGAAAAATAAATAATTCTATCCTTCCTTCGTCTTCATCCTTACTGTACTGAAATTGTTTCTGTAGAAAGACGGCAGCGGGTTATAACTTAACTAACCTGTTCGTGGGCTCCGAGGGGACGCTGGGGATCCTGACCAAAGCCACGCTCCGGCTGTACGGCATTCCAGAGAGCATGGCGTCCGCCGTCTGCTCCTTCCCCTCGGTTCAGGCAGCCGTGGACAGCACGGTGCAGGTGCTGCAGGCCGGCGTGCCTATCGCTCGCATCGGTGGGTGAACTGTAAAGGGCACTGGGCACCATCTGCCGCATTTTACTGGATCATGGTTACAATTGGTGTCATATTACAGAATTCCTGGACGATGTGATGATCGGTGCGTGCAACAGCTTCAACTCTCTGTCCTACCCCGTCCAGCCGACGCTCTTCCTCGAGTTCCACGGCAGCTCCAAGAGTCTGGAGGAGCAGGTGTCTATTACAGGTGTGTGTGTGTGTGTGTGTGTGTGTGTGATCCAAAAGCTGAAGGTTCTGCGTAAATATTAAACCACCATAATAAACCACCATACATTCAGGCAGACCCCCTTATCCAGAACGACATTTAATTTTTTTTTAATCTCATTATACATCTGAGCAGTTGAGGGTTAAGGGCCTTGCTCAAGGGCCCAACAGCGGTAAATTTCTGGTTCTGGGGATTAAACCTGGGAGCTACCTCTGACCATACACACACTACAGAATAAATAGCAAGAAGGGAAGTTCAGTTATGAAATTATGCTATTAGTTATTAACTTTCCCTAGTTAATAAACTACAGGATATATAAATAATCTGATCATTGTGCAGAAACGGTGGTCTAGCAGCGGTGATCACTCATTTAATGCCAGTTATGGATCATTAATCCCGGGCTGTCGTCTGTTTTCAGACTGAAAGGGAAACTTCCACACCAGGAAAATAATAATTCTAATATTGTTTCAACTTCTGTTCTGTATTGTAATTGTTTTTGGTGCAAAGTATTATAAATATTATTTTCTAAGTGAACATGGAATAATATTTTATATATAGTTTATGTCAAAAGTTTATTTAGGCTTAAGTTATTCTGTTTCAGCTTTCCACAAGTTTCCCATTACCATACGTTTCTAGATGTCCGTTTACTTTGTTCACTTCAGAGGTAATTTATAAACTTAAAAGTTTTAAGAGACAGATTTATTTCAGTTTTAATTCACGATATCAGAGTTTCAGTGGGTCCAAACTGTACATACAGCAAATCTTTAAACGGCTTGGGAGGTTCTAGATGGTGATGTAATGACTTTTAGGAGCTTCTTATTGGTCATTGCGGATTAACTGACAGTACACAGCTTTTAGTGACTGTGCTTTTCAGTCTTTGCCCCAGCAGCTTTTTCACACATCCAAAGGCACTAAAAGCAGCTGTACAAAATTGTATGCAAAAGCAGGTGGTCCCCGACTTACGAACAAGTTCCGTTCCGGGAGCACGTTTGTAAATCAGATTTGTTCGTAAGTGAGACATGTATGCCTTTGACACGAATATACAATGTAAAAGCATATCAATCCACTTGACTAAATCCCTGTCTGCTTTCCCCACACTGCCACCATGTGGCCAAAAGCTAAGGAGATCGCACCTAAGGAAATTAATCTCACATATATCGGACTTTAGACATTTTATACATTCACTTGGACACTGAAATATGCTGTGTGTGTACAATATATATATATATATATTTCATACAATCTGATGCACTGCAGTGTCTATTTTATTTTTTTTGTACAATACACGGGAGCTACTTCCCTGATTTGTTTGCATCTACAAATGTTCGTAGAACCGTGGTCTGTTTGTATCTGTGGAAATTCATAACTTGAATGTTTGTACGTCGGGGACTACCTGTATAAAAGTCTTTGGACCGCACAGCAATTGCATGGTTTAAAGAAGCACCAGTAAAGATAAAGAATCTATTGTCATTGAAGTAATGAAAAAAATTTAAAAATTTGTTTGGGAGCTCTCACAGCCGTCCAAGGGATAAACAAATGTTGGTTTGAAAGGTTGACACCTTTGGAATTAACCCTAAGGCAATAACAAATGACCTGGGGAAGGATCAGGCACCAGATGTGTACATCACTATGCACCGGATGACTGTCATGCAGAGAGGAAGCCCCTATTCAGAGAGCATGATCAGTGCTATGTACAGTATGGAGAAAAAAAGGGAGGCTTTTAATCATGTCGTATTTTGCTTTAAAAAAGCACTTTTACTTCAGAAAATATGCTTTATGACCAAAGAAAAGTTACACCCTCAGACATTTCGTTGGACCTTTTTTGGCTTTGATTGTAGTGCGTAATCAGTGTTGCATCACTTTTTGGCTAAACGTTTGTACTGATGGTGGGAGAGTCTAAACACGAAAAGCACAATAAGAACAAAACGTTCTCCAGCACATCCCAAAGACTTTCAATGTGGTTAAGGTCAATGCATGTGTGAAAACGGTTCTTCATGCTCCCAAATCGCTCTTCACAATTAATTCACAGTCCTGGAATACGGGTGTGCTGTCAAGAATAAAAAAATCCACTAATGGGACAATCTGGTCAGGATATATTTGGGTTGTCAACCAACTTCATTTTAATAATTGCTACAGAAATTATTTAATCAGAGCCTCTTAAGTGTTTCCTTTTTTAAATCCAAATGCTAATGATGTTTTTGTTTTTATATGGCTAAGGTGGATTACTAAAGCACATCAGAACATCAGCCAGCAGGTTAAACCTTGGTTGCAGCTCGGAGTCTTGTGAAAGTATTCGAGTCGCCATCACAAAGCTCCGACCTCCGACTCATACACAGTATTTGTGGGCCAAACTACAAAAGCATGTCAGAGGAACCTGGACATGTCAGGAGGAAACATGTTCCTCCAAAAAAGTAGCGCGAGACACTTGCGGAAAGCTAATCCAAGAGATGCAATTAAAAGGCAGCAACTTTACAGTAGATACTATCATAAAGTATCACGTGTGTGTGAGAAAATCTGGAATTCAGTAGAATATGAAATCAAGCAGCCGTTTAGCTATTATTATTGTGAAATGACCAGCTATGAATTTAAAATATATGGTCTAAGTGGCTGAACACAAAGTGAAATGTAAAAAGTGTGTGGAGTTGGGTGAGGTGTAAGTAAACCTTGGGTATCAACTGATTAAAAAAATAATAACACCACTATTAAGGTTGACCACACAAGCCTTTTAATTATTATTATATAATTATTTAAAATTCTCAACTACAGATTTTTCAGTTTCCAGTTCTAATGTCCAGGTGGCTGGCCGAGCTGCAACAGAGCCCAGGTCGAGTCGATAAAATGGTACTTAGCAAACCGGCTTGATCAATGCAGCTATATTCCACGTGTGCAGTTTTAAACTGTGGAGCGTTTTTTATTAAGGAAAACCTGGTATTAAACATAACTTTGTTTTAAACCAAATATAAATTTTTACTTCTACATGTTCGAAGTGTATTTTTAAGGTATTTCTGGTAAATTAGTTAGTTGACAAAAGAGATACAGGTTGTCCCTGACTTACGAACATTTCGAGTTATGAATTTCCGCAGATACGAACAGACTTCGAACTTCGAGACTTCGTGGTTCTTCTAACTTTCGTAGATGCGAACAAATCATGGAAGTAGTGCTTGCGTATTGTATAAATAGACACTGCAGTGTACCAGATACCAATATTTACAATTATATACAATATTTTTAGTGTGTATGTGAAAAAAAAGTCTGGTATATTGTATGTGTGTGGGTGTGCCAGTTGGCCTCACCAGTTTCAATGACACAGTCCAGGAGCACGATGATAGAAAATGTCTGTCCTGTAAAGCTGTCCTGATGGGAATAATCTTAATTTCAGAAAATTCAGGAGTCCCGGATTCCCCTCGAGATATAAAGCCGCAGAGACAACACTGTTACATTTGACATGTGAGATTCATTTCCTTAGGCGTGGTTACGGTTTTTGGCCACATGATGGCAGTGAGGGGAAAGGGGACAGAGAAGTAGTCAAGTGGATTGGTATGCTTTAAATTGTATAGTTATGTCGTAGGCGTATAAGATTCACTTTGTCTTTAAGAACAAATGGGACTTGCTTCAAAAAATGGAAGTTGTTCGTAAGTCAGGGACAACCTGTAGTCTGCGTTGAGTTTTTGAGTTGAGTTGGTGCAAACATAAAAAAAAAAAAAAGGAACAACAATCCCTGCCTATGTGATTTGGAGCCCGTTGCAGTCGCTCCTGTGGAGATTCAGCAAGTGGATCGGCTGATCCTTAAAAAAACAAACAAACAAACAAAAAAAATCAATGGATAAAAGTTGAGTACTGTACACTGTACGGAACGTGACTGGGAATTATTGCCACATCCCCTATACAGTCCTTGTTCCGCAATTCCATATATTTGGGGGTTTAAAGGAGTTCCTGGGAGGCCAGGGTTTTCAGACATGAAGCAGGCAATCCTGTCATGGCTCCGGCGTACTGAGAAAACTTTCTACCTTGATGGTATCCAAGCACTAGTGAACCACTGTGATAAGTACATTAGCAGGGGATTATATAGAGATATTAAAGGAGCTTTTACTCTCATAACTCTGATCTGTTATACTGAAAAATCAAAAGACCCTGGATAACTTGAACGCCTGTCATAATAATAATAAAACATTGTGTGTGTGTGTGTGTCCAGAGGAGATCACACGAGAAAACGGTGGCTCAGACTTCACCTGGGCTGAGGATGAGGAGACACGCTCACGGCTATGGAAAGCTCGACACGATGCCTGGTACGCTGCACAGGCACTCCGGCCAGGCTCCAAGGTGAGGACACACACATACACATTTAAATTTTTCCTCTTTCTTTCTTTCTCATTGCCTCTTCACTTGAGGAGTGTGAATCGTCAGTTTTATGTCTTGTGTATGAAAAGTTCATCATAACGAAAACCAAAATGATGAGTGAGACTTGTACAGTAATAATAATATCCAGGTTGATAATAACAGTAGGAATAGGAAAGGCAGGAATAGTAGAAAACTGCAGCTAAAATCTAAGAATCGAAAGGTTTTCTTTGGACACATAAAATGTACCGTATGAAATTAAATCAATTGCAATGAAAGATAATAAAAGAATATTATTATAAGTTCCAGTCTCTCCATCACGGTGTCTGTTTTTGGCTGCAGCCTGTTCGAGCATTCATCTTCCTTTGAAGACGTAATTAATTAAAGAAATAATGATAATAATCAAAGTGGGGAGCGCATGGTGGCTCACGCCCGAACCAACCCAGCGCGTAAACCTGTCTCTCTCATTCGCTGTGCAGGCGTACTCTACAGACGTGTGCGTGCCAATCTCTCGTCTGCCTCAGGTCATCGTGGAAACCAAAGAAGACCTGATGAGAAACAATCTTATAGGTATACACACACACACACACACACACACTTGCACTCGCTCTGTCCCAAAAGCAAGACTTGCGAATACAAGTTACATTACAGATGTGACGTTAAGATTAAACAATGTGGAGAAATACAAAAGAGTGAAGTTAGCCTTGCTTCCTATAACATTTCTGTACATCACATAACATCACTGTGCTCTCTTTTATTTATCTGTTTATCTATTTATCTATCCATCTACAGTGGCAAAAAAAAAGTATGTGAACGTTTGGAATTTCATGCATTAATTTGTCATAAAATGTAATCTGACCTTCATCCAAGTCAAAGCTATCGACAAATATAATGTGCCTAAAATAATAAAACATGATCTTTAATATCTTTATTGAGAACAACCATAAAAACCTCACAGTGCTAGTGGAAAAAGTATGTGAATCCTTGAGTTAATGACCTCAAAAAAGCTCATTCAGGCCAGGTGTTAGCATCCTGTACCTGGAGTCTTGTTGAGTGTGGAGTAGAGTTACTTTGACTGATTTAAAAACCACTAAAACTTTTTGACTTTGCTCCGCACAAGAAGAATACGCTTATATTCCACTAACAGAATGTGGAAATGACCCGGAGAGCAGCCAAAGATTTGAAGGCATCGTTGGAACTGGCTAACATCTGTGTTCATGAGGTGACAATACGTAAAACATTGAACAAGCAGGGTGTCCGTGGCAGGACGCCACGAAGGAAGCCTCTGCTTACTAAAAAGAACATCGCTGCACGCCTGAAGTTTGTGTAAGAGCACACTGACTCTCCACAGCGGTATCAGCTAAATGTTTTGTGCACTAATGAAACTATTATCATGAAAACTTCATCCCAACTGTAAAGTATGCTTGAGGAATCCTCATGAGTTGGGTCTGCTTTGCTGTATCAGGGCGTGGCCAGCTTGCAGTCATTGAGGGAAACGATGAATTCCCAAGCGTATCAAATGACTTGAGGACAGCCATACACATGAGACGTCCAAAGAATATGACCGAGCGTAAGCAGTTCTACCAGGAAGAATGAGCTAAAATTCCTCCTGAACCTTACTGATGTGCAGGTCTGATCCACAGCTACAGGAAGAAAAATGGAGGTTCAAACAAAATGTACAATATCGTGTTCTAACTTGTTTAATGCAGGATATGAAATCTGAAATTCTGGGCCCGTATTCACGAAGCTTCTTAAGACTAAAAGTTGTTCCTAGAGACGAAATTCTAAGAAGATTCGTAGAATTATGACATTTTCTTAGAATTTCCCCTTAAATTTAGGACTACTGTAAATCTTAGTACTGTACAGATAAAAATGATTCACGAAACATCTTAGCCCTTAAAACAGCTCCTAAGGTAAAAATTGTTACGAGTAGAGAGGAGGACTTTTAAGAGGCTTAAGAGTTTCTATAGCAGAGGACAAAATGGTGGAAAGAAGAAATACTTTCCTTACTCAGAGTTGCTCTGAGACGTTTCCTAAATCACTTTTAGTCTAGGACTCCCAGCTAGGACTTTTTAAGCTTAGATAGGAGCTCTGTGAGAAACTTTGTGAATACGGTCCCTGATCGATAACTTTTAGTCTCAAACTAAAAATGTCTCAAGTGTACAAAATAATTGGCCTTACCATTGCAAACCTTTCAAACTGGACTTTGTTAGATAGAAATAAATGCATTTCACCTGACACATAATAATAAAAAAAAAAAATTAGTCACAGTGTGGGGCGAATTAGAAATGTGTGTGATGTTTTTGTGTCAGGTCCAATTGCAGGTCATGTGGGAGATGGGAACTTCCACTGCATCATGGTGATGAACCCTGACGACCCCGATGAAGAGCACAGAGTTTATGAGTTCACAGACAGACTGGCCAGGTCTGAACATCTCTCTCTCTCTCTCTGTGTGTCAGCTTTCATGTGGATATTTATGTACACAGCCAGCTCCAACAATCTGAGTCCACTGCCAAGAAAATCAAACTAAAACAAATTACTGTTTGGTCAAATTATAGTTTCTCAATAACCACAGTGCCTCACTCTTCACTATACTGTACAGTATATACAGTTACAGACGTTATTGGACAATACAATACAGACAAATATCAAATACAAGCTAAAACCATTTCTGTATAATTTCAGCATATACGAGGGTGAGTCAAAAATGATCCGCACTCTGGCTGAAGAATCTATTTTAATTACCTTTAAAAAAAAAAAAGACATACATCATTTTTCGACTAGCTTTATAAAACACTTTGTCCACCTGTCAACAAGCTTTCGTATTCCCTTATTAAAAAAATGTTGTGAGCCACGAATGCACCGCTGTCTCCACACCTTCATTAGAAGCGAATCTTCGTCCTCGTAGGGCTGCTCTTCAATAAGCATCTCACTGTAACGAGCACTGTTGATTGTTGAACCTTTTTCCTGATACTGTTCCAATACTGACCCTTGAGAATCCAAAAAAAGCTGTAAGCATTGATGGATTTTCCAGCTGATGGTTGACTTTTGAACAGTGCGGCCAAGGGAAGTTGTAGTATAACCAGAGTGCGGATAATTTTTGACTCACCCTCATAAATTTCATTTAATGATGATGACTTCCATTATTGTCTGAATCAAATATACATATTTGAATCGCAATTTGATTTTATGTGTGTATCTATAAACAGGTGAGTTCCACACACGCACATAAAAATTTTTAATTCTCAGCCATAAACAGATTCTTAAAAGCTGAATGAAATGCGTCTGCAACCTCTGGAATTTTTGGACCTCGTCAAGCTGGATGCTAATCAGTGCTGCTTCTCTGACTCTCCACATGTCCGTTGTTTGTACTGTAGGAGGGCTCTGTCAGTGGACGGGACGTGTACAGGAGAACACGGCGTGGGTTTGGGGAAAAGGGCTCTGCTGCGGGAGGAACTCGGCCCTCAGACCATGGAAGTGATGCGAAGCCTCAAAGCCACACTGGATCCCAAAAACCTCATGAACCCTGGGAAAATCCTGTAACTGCACCTTTTGATCTGTGAGGCAGAAACGACAGAACTACCATGACAGTACCCCTCGGATGGTGTGTGTAGTGTTGTAGCGTGTGAGTGTGTGTTACCTGTAGTCCGATATGATCCTGTGAAGTGGCACATGATGATGATGATGATGAGGATGATGACGGCTGTAGGAGGCATTCTGTCGATTCAGCTTTTACATGATTCACTATAAATAGCATTGATTGTGTTAAGCCTTTATATGATTCATGATAAGCTGCAACGAGTCGATTCAGCCTTTAAATAATTCACTGTAAACGAGCCAAGTTAGCTTTTAAATGATTCACTATTAATGAAATAATTTACCTTCTTAAAAATTCACAGTGAGTCGGTTTTACCCCTTAATTGATTCACTATAAATGGCTGTGAATAAATGTACCTTTTAAATAATGAAATAAATTGCGACATAAGCGCTTGGACACATTCATTAAGCATTGTTTAAAATATATGCAATCAGGTTTCATCGTGCATAAGCTATTCTGTTGACTTTTTATAATTTGAGAAATAAATTAAAAAAGTGCCGTCCAAGATAAAGGAATGCGGTGGACTCACTTTCTGTATAAAACACCTCATCCTAATAATGATCTCTACCCCATTACTGCAGCTCGTTACTGAACGGATCAAAGCACAGAATCAGTCTGAGCATTAAAAATAACAAGGCATTAAACTAAGGTTGTAATTTAACTGCAAACATTTAATGAGTCGAAAAGGTTTCAAGATATGTATTACCTTGTGTATGAATACGCAGATACTCTTCATGTGGTAGACTGCTTGGAATTAAAGATTTGGGCGGGGGGGAGGGGGGGTATCCTGTACATCGGGGGTGCCGGGGGGAGGGGGGGGGGGTCCCTGTAGCCTATCCCAGGAGACTTAGGACATACGAGGCGGAGTACATCCTGGCCGGGCCAGGATGTACTCCGCCTCGTACCTCCTAAGTCTCCACTACATTTGAAGTGGGAAAATGTTGCAGTTCTAGGGCATACAGTATATACTCTAATAATCCTACAGGTGGCGCTTTGTAAATTATTTACACATTAGCAAGCAGTACATCATCATCCCATGATAGTATGAGCAAATTATTTGCCATGTTTGTCTTGTAAATAATCAGGATATTTATAAAATCATGATACTAACAGTATCGCAAAACAAATGGAATCAGCACCTACTGTAGGTTTCGATATCATCATATCTGGTGATTCCCATCTGTAATAAACAAGACTGTATAAGAAGAACAGGACGAACCCGTGACAGGACGGACCCTCCACGATGTCCCCTCTAGGTTTTCTGGGAAACGCCTTGGAAGCCCAACTGTGGGAGCTCCGGTCGTCGCCATCTTGGCAGGAGCTGACTCTGCCTGAACCCCCGGTTAATCCATACAAACGCCTGCTTACCTCAGCTATCACATGCTAGCAAACTTAGCATTAGCTTTGCTAAAATGCGTAGGTGGCTAATGTTAATTTATACACTTAATTATGCCCCTAATTATGCATCATTTTATAGCTTCATGTAAATTTAACTGATGAGTTACTGTACAGTTGTCAGGAATGGGAAATCTACCAAGCTTTATTTCTGTTGTAAAGTTTCGCATTTTAACATAAGGGTCTATGGGGATTGATTCTCCTAGTGGACATTTATGGAACTGCACATTTTGGATTACACTTTTTTTTTCTGGGGTTTGAACCTGGGACCTTCTAATCAGTAGATCAACACCTTAACCACTGAGCTAGATCATATCGCTGATTTGCATGGGAAATACGTTTAGAATTTTAATTATATTCGGAAATCTAATAAATAAAACTTGGTTGGTTATAGGGACGGGAATCACCAGGGGTCACCTGATACAGTATTATAATGATACCTACTTTTTCTAAATATTTTCTAAAAATCAGATTTTGTCACAATAAAAAATATAATTCCCTTCTACCACACAGGTGCGTTGCCTGCCAGTGTGTCAATACTTTATAGTGTAGGATTATAGAGGAATCACAGGGATTCAAACTTATAATCTCTGGATGAGGTGAAGGCTGTTCTGTTGTATGTCAGCATTATGTTTAATCCTGTGTACAACTTATCTTTCTTCTGTGCTTTGCATTCACCTCATTCTCTTTCTTAGTTTTTAGTATAGTGGTTATTTTTTCACCACATCGCACACAGAACAATATCATGGAGATCATGCACCTATTATGCAAAATTCACCTTTCAGTCATTTTTAGACATTTACTAGATAAGTCTACAGTGTGTGTGTGTGTGTGTGTGGAAACAAAAACAAAATCTCGCTCTTTAAAAAAATAATAATAATAATAAATAAATATATATTTATTCATTAGATTTCCCCCCTAATGTGACCTCATACAAGATACCCCTCCCCCAAGGTCTGCTGCTCTCAGTTAGGGCGTGGCACATCAGAAATTCATTTAGGAGTTTGAGGTGATGTATTTATTATCTGCTCCATATTTTAGCTGGAGCATAATGAGAGCACTTTATAGGACCTCCGAGTTAACTTGTTAAAGAAATCTTACAGATTTCCTGTTTTTAAACCTGTACCAAATACTATTTCACATTTGGCTGAGTTAATGCATGCACCAAAATAGATAAATAAAAAAAATTATAAATGAGATTAGAATAGACGAGGTATTAGAAGAGATATTTTGAGATTTTTCTGCAGCCCCTTCGGGAAAATGTAATAAATAAATAAATAAATAAATAAACACATAGCGAGAGCCATCGCTAACATCCTGCCCATTTACTCTCATTTGGGAAAATCAAACAGTTTCTGAATCTTCTCTCAGGATGCCAGTCTCGATATTTTGGACTGTATGTTTAATCATCACAACTCCTCACATTTTCAAGCCATTTAATTATTATTTAATTACCCCTCCCCCACTACCACATACACACTTTTTCTTTGATGTGAGTGAGTTGTTAAATACGTAAAACGTCTTCATTTGGACTGTCTGCAATTTCCTGCTTCAGTGTGAAAACCGAACTGGACCCTGTTTTGAGACAGACTTACTATTAATATTGTCTCAGAGAGAGAGAGACACACACACATTGTTTTGACTTTTTTAATTATATATATCATCAGTATTACTCAGCCCACAGACTGCACATCAAAGTCATCAGACAGTTAAGTTTTTTTACATCCTAAAAACAGGCGTCCATTCACATCTCCAGAAATGTATTAACCAAAAAAACAAAAAAAAACATGAAATGAAGGAAAGCAGGAATCGTCCCTCAGCGACACGCTGCCGTCACCAAGTGCGCCTTTCCTACTTTCCCCGTCTCCGTCCTCGCACCACACCTCCGTTTCCCGAAGAAGATAACATGAAGTACAAGCGATCTCGTCGCACCAGAGGGATCGGGACTGACCGCCACGTTATTGGTCGGTTTGAAAAGCCCCGCCCCTTACCCATCAGTCCTTTTTCAGGCTGTTTCTGTCCACCGTATTTTCCTTGCAGATGTAGAATATATTTTTGTTTTCTTACAATTCTCACATTTTCTATCAGAGGATGTTCTTTATACAGCAGAGGCATCCAGGAGCGTCAAGAGTTTTTTTTTTTTTTTTTTTTTGTGAGTTTTCTCACAGGATTGTAACAAAAAACAAAGAAAAAAAAAAAAAAAGGAAGAAGAAAGGAAAAAAAGGAGAGGAAGATCGTATCTCGCAACAGTTTCACACCAGTCCGTCTGTGGTTTCACATCCAGACGTTAAGCAGCTTTCCAGATGTATACAAGCATTCTCTCTCTCTCTCACACACACACACACGCACACACACACACACACACACACACACACACACACACACACACACACACACACACACACA
>JAQQZT010000002.1:25314637-25327137 GCA_030068275.1 Clarias platycephalus | reverse complement strand
GATTAGAATCAATTGTCATATTTTATAATCTTTAAAAAAAAGTCCTAATAGAGAAAGACAGAGAGAGACACACACACACACAGACAGACAGACAGAGAGAGAGCGAAAGAGAGAGAAAAACAGACAGCGATAGAGACAGCGAGAAAAGGACAAGGAGAGACAGAGATTGAGACAGAAAGAATGAGAGGCTGAGACAGAGAGAAACAGAGAGAGAGGGACAGAGACTGGGACAGAGTGAGAGAGAGGGAGAGACAGAGATAGAGAAAGAGAGACAGAGATAGAGAGACAAACTGTGAGAGAGAGACAGACAGAATGAGAGAAAAAGGGAAACTGTGATAGAGAGAGACAGACAGAGTGAGAGAGAAAAAGGAAAACTGTGATAGAGAGAGGCAGACAGAGTGAGAGAAAAAGAGAAACTGTGATAGAGAGAGGCAGACAGAGTGAGAGAAAAAGAGAAACTGTGATAGAGAGAGGCAGACAGAGTGAGAGAGAAAGAGAAACTGTGATAGAGAGAGGCAGACAGAGTGAGAGAGAAAGAGAAACTGTGAGAGAGAGAGACTGAGACAGAGAGACGGAGATTTAAAGCACTTTAAATGAATGTGGGAGAGCGTAGAGTCTTCAACATAGATGGTTGTAAAGAGAGAGAGAGAGAACTCCAGGCTGACAGGGGGCAGAGACCCGAGACCAACACACACACTGTACACGAGTCAATAA
Organism: Clarias platycephalus; assembly: GCA_030068275.1. Lineage (NCBI taxonomy): Eukaryota > Metazoa > Chordata > Actinopteri > Siluriformes > Clariidae > Clarias > Clarias platycephalus. Next base: position 25,326,423 of record JAQQZT010000002.1, on the reverse strand, counting down.
AGACAAACTGTGCAGTCAAAAAAAAGTGACAGTGGGTCATGCGACACTCCTGGTCCAATCACAGTGTTGTAAAGTGGCCCGGTTTCCTCCGGCAGCTCAGACTTCCTAAACCCGAAATTCTGTTGTAGTCACTAATGTCCAATAAACAAAAGACTGTAGTGAGAGCTGTACAGGTGAGGCGAGGCGAGGCAGGAGGCAGATGGACAGCGGGAGAGATACACACTGAAAGACAACAACTACAATTCACCTGAGCAAACGACAAACATCCCCCCGAACACAAACCGATTCCCACACAAACCGAGCCCTGTGTGTGTGTGTGTGTGTGTGTGTGTGTGTGTGTACGCAAGCTGACCAGTGCACTGTATCTCTCAAAAACATTTCTTACATTTAGCTATCAGAGAGAGAGAGAAGAGAGATGAGGAGAAATCACGTAACTGGCACACAGATAGGGAGAATGAAGAGAGATGGGGAGAGAGAGAGAGAAGTGAGGATAAACAGACAGATAAAAAGAGACAGGGGAGAAACCTCAAGTAAAAGAGACCGAAACAGACTGGAAGAGAAACAGATATGTTGTTTATGAGAGACAGAGACACACGGAGAGCAATAAAAGGGTCTGAAACCAAATAAACAACCCTCATACGCTTCCTGGGGGGAAAGAAATGTGTCACTGTTAAAGAAGGGCCGAATTATTGCTCTGCATCAAGCAAAGAAAACAACTAAGGAGATTTTAGATTTCTGGAATCAGGTTAAGAAGTGTAACAGATTAACAGAGAGAGAGAGAGAGAGAGAGAGAGAGAGAGAGAGAGAGAGAGAGAGAGATTAAAACATTATTAAAACCTGGAAGGACAGAGAAGGAAAGTGAAAAACTCACAGGATTTGGACAAATGGCCATAAAGATACAGCTCGTTATTGAGACTAATCAGGAAAAAAAGAAAAAGATTGGACTTTTGAGCAATGGGAAAAGGTCATGTGACCTGATGGGTCCAGACTGACGCTATTCCAGAGTGCAGTGTGTGTCAGGGTAAGATGGGAAGCTCACAGAGCGATGCACCCATCATGTATATGGAAAAATTAAAAAACGTATGCTGTATATATGATATGATAAAAGACGTTTTCCATTTAAATTTCAAAGTAGCATATCTTCTCTTCCCGTGGGCCGATTACGATGAATCAAAGCCTGTATGTTACCTCAAGCTCGGCCAAATACACCTGTGAAAACCCCATTAAAATGAGTTCAGAAGTTTTTACATGATGTGTGCACAAACAAACAGACAAAAAGTCCAAGAATCATCGTTTTATTACTCATCTTACGTCACCACAATTTTTTCCCACCAATATCTTCTATGTACACGCCAACTTTACAGATTTATTATACGTAACAGATAGAAGTAATGCTTCACTACTGACATTACTAAGTTGGAAATTAGTGATAGCTGTGATTAAGACGTCAGACTACTGATCAGAAGGTCCCACACTACAAAAAACAACCCATCATTTTTTAAACACATTGTTGGGTTGTTTATGCTGGGTCAAAATTCTGGGTTATTTCGGGTACTTTAAACACCTTGTTGGGTTGTTTCGGGTACTTTAAACACCTTGTTGGGTTGTTTCGGGTACTTTAAACACCTTGTTGGGTTGTTTCGGGTACTTTAAACACATTGTTGGGTTGTTTCGGATACTTTAAACACATTGTTGGGTAATTTCGGGTACTTTAAACACATTGTTGGGTTGCTTCATGTTGGGTCAAATGAGATGTAGTGGGTCATTTACAAATGAACACCTGGTCGGGTTATTTTGACCCAACAACTGATTTATTCTTTATTCTCTGGTTTCTCCAAACGGTAGCCTGCAAAATGTTACTGTTATTGTGTCACAAAGTGTAGTTTTAAGAGTTGTTTAAGCGAGAATGTATATGTGTACAGCTCAAAACATCAGTCGGTTATTAAAAAGATAGCATCTATTGAAAAAATTGCCCCAACGATTTCGTAGATTTGAGCTCCAGGCAGGTAATACAGGTGCCCTGCGCTCATGTAGCCGCCCAACGCGGCCTCACCTCGGCAAGGACTTCTGAAAACTACCGCTGGCTGTGATGTCTCTGCAGTGGTCACAACAGCGGATTTCGTTCATTTTGTGTATTTCTAAAAGACAATCTTTGGTACGAGGTCTTCTCAAACCCTCGAGTGTGCACTTCCAAGTCAAGTATGTTCTTTGCGTTCTTGGAATTGGGACACGGCATGACGACCTTTCTGGATTGTTCACTTGTGAAGCGAGGGTCACGCCACTTAAAGCTGGCAGTATTTTATGGTAAGATATAATGAATTTTTACCTAAATTTTAAATGTTGTAGTCGTGGTAGGAGCAAGCTAATTTTCATGTTTATTCGTTTTTTCCACCTTTTAAGTCGCACTTTGTCATGGGGCTGTAGGGAGTTCATGTTTTTATATTCGGTGCCAATATTTGCTAAATGTAATTTTAGGTAAATTACTAGTAATCTTCACTAAAGCCGTGTGTGGAAAGTCTGTTGGCATATTTTATAATATTTTAAAGTTGCCAGAAGAAGCAATTGGGGTGTTTAATGACAGTCTTAATATGTCTTCTGTTTCTGTATGTTATTTTCACCCAGCAGTTGGTTTATTCTTTGGCGAACTTTCTGGATTCTTCACTTCTGACTGGATGAAACTCGGAGCACTCAGTAGTTTAAGGTAAGTTTATGTCAATTTTTACTTATTTTTTTAGTAAGTTGTGGTAGGAGCAATGTTCTATGTTTTGTGCCTTGGGAACGAGACAATAGGAACCTGACAGACCTTTCCCATTGGAGGCAATGCTATTGATACAGACTCTTTGGTGGCCCTTTAAAGCTAAATACAAAATTTGTGTTTAAAAACCACCGTAATACCTAAAATTAAATAAATAAATAAATAAATAAATAAAAAAAACAGTCTTGGCTTCAGCTCTGTCGTTCTCCGATATCGGGATGTTTCATCAGGCGTCGTTTCGAGCCCGGAGCAGAGCTGATGAAAGCTGCGGCGTGCCTGGTTAGTGCTGCACCGCGACCGCTGAGTGATGGTAATGAACTCTCTGCTCGGGTTAACTTTTCCACAGCAGCATAAAAGGAGAAGTGAGAATTTACTGGAGTGTGTCTGTACTCGTAGCTAAGGGATGTTTCACATACAAACGGAGGACGTTTCTGAATTTACTGGATAGTGTGTGTGTGTGTGTGTGTGTTAGTTAGCGCGGACTAAAACGGAGCGTGTTAAGACCTGCTTCATTCCATCAACATCATCAATAAAGCCTGAGGTGTTAAACACACTTTCACACACAAACGCACAACTTTAGGAGGATTTTCCATTGACTGCTGTCCCAAAACAGACTGCTGGCCTCACATTCAGTCACTAAATGCTCGATACTAAACGCTCACATCGTTGGACACATTTTAAAAGCAGTTTATTTTGAAAATGAACCCTGGAAGCGCTACACTCAGCGTCGGTCCTGTCGTCTGCACCTTTCCTCCCGAGCGGCGTGATTTGTTCTTAGAGGACAGCTGTCCTCGCAACGCTACAGACTTTATCTCAGGAGCAGGAAATAATAACCATCCGTCTAAACCTCGAACTTTTCTCTTTTTCTCGACTGTGAGCTGAAGGTGACCTGAACGCTCTGGTGATCCATCACTGGTGCGAAACGTCTCCACCTGGATCACGCTCGAGACTACGCATCGGGAAACAAGCTGTGCGTTTGCCCAACTTGGGTTTCCATGATCAAGTGTATTAATTTTTTTAGTTCTACGATTAGCTGTTTATTTTTTAGCCGATAAGATGCAGGCCACGGATGAACAACCCCTGCCTGTTGAACAACGCCTCCTGTCAATAATGAGTATTTGACTAGTCTTGGTGATGCACGGAGCAGTTTCTAACCTTCGATTGGCTCCTTTCTCATGTTCACTTGCACGTGACTAAGCCTGGCTCTTTAACACGCTTTCACACGGTTGGACTTGTTTATCATCATCATCATCATCATCATCTTTTCCTTGGTGTTTACCAGCAGTTGGCATCCACCATGTTGCATCACCGCTACCAATGTTGCATATCGCCCTCAAGAAACACAAACACACCATTCCCCGAAAACACTCCCCACAATGCACTTCCTTCCAAATTTTCCCTCTGGTCCTCTCCTAAAGGTTGGGGGTGGAGCTCTCGGTGTCCCAGCGGCGTCTCAATGGTCTTCAAATTCCATCATTATTAACACCAGCAGTTCTTGGTGGTTTTCCTCCCACAGTCCAAAGACCTGCAGGTTAGGATAATTGGTGTTCCCAAAATTGCCGGTAGTGTGTGTGTGTGTCCGTCCTGCGATGGATTGGCACCCTGTCCAAGGTGTACTCTGCCACGTGTCCTGGGTTAGGCTCCAGGTCCCCGTGAGACTGAATACAGGATAAAGCGTTATAGGCGATGAGTGAGTGAGTTAGCATTGTGGTGTCGCACCTCCAGGGTAAAGGGTACGATTCGGGCCTCTTCCCGAGCTTGGTGGGTTTCATCCCACAGTCCAAAGACATGCAGATTAGGCTAATTGGCGCTCCCAAATTGAATGAGCGTGTGCCCTGTGATGAATTGAGATCCTGTCCAGGCTTTAAAACTAAAACTAATCATCACTGTGTTGTTCTTAAACACTTCCGGTAATCACCCGAGTGACCCACTGCATGAACCGTCATGCGTTTTCACAAGCGCCTCACGTGGACGGATGCGGAGGGGCGGGGCTTTTCACAGACGGGTCAGTGTGTTTGTGTGAGGATACACTGGATTGTGCCACTTCAACTCTTTATGTAAAACTTGAAGTGAGGGGGAAATATGTGTGCGTGCGTGTGTGTGTGTGTGTGTGTGTGTGGTGTTATCAATTATTAATGACTAATCCATCATTGATGGTCAATGTGTTTTATGATATCTGGCAACCTTTCTTAACTTTTGTTAACAATATTGTAAAGAAAGGCTGAGGGGAATATTATTTATGCTATTTTTATTTGCTTTTCTATGGGCATCTGATGGGGATAGTATCCTTATATACATGTCTGGTGTTTGGGGGATGGGAAGTTTGGTTTTGTGTTTTCTTTTGCTGTGCATTTTTTTTTTTTTATTTCATAAAAAAAATAAACGTATTAAAAAAAATTAAATAAAAATCAACCAACCTGATCATTTCCTTTTTACAAAACCAGAACCGCACAAATAACATTTTAAAATATATTTTAAGATAAATATCTTGATTAAAAAAAACAAAAAAAAAAAAAAAAAGAAGAGTTTTTAAACCACATTAGGGTTTTGTAACTTATAGTTTTTACAAGATTTCGCCACAAAAACCAGAGAAAGTAAAAGATTAAGAGAGAGAGAGAGAGAGAGAGAGAGACAGACATGATGTAGTAGATAAACAGTTTGACTGAAAAAAGGGGGAAATCTTTAATCTGCCCATTTTTTATTTATTTATTTTTTAGAAGAATGAATTGCTTTCAAAAGCAAGAGTGTTATGTGTGTATTCTGTTATTCGAGAATATTTTGCATGTGGGTGTTAAAAAGCACAAATGCCACAAATTTTTTTTCCATGTCAGAATTGTTCTGATTGTCTGAGTGTGAGTTTTGAGGATTTTTTCCACCTCCTACAGTTTTCTCACAATGGATAAATCAGCGTGCGGTTGTGTTCGAGGCCCTGTACTGTAAATATGCAATTTAGTACCAATAATTTGTGTTTCTCCTGGTGGATATACTGTACGAGGTGAAGCAGGGCTGGGTACTCAGCTTTGATACTAAATTTCGATCCCTGAGGAGTGAATCTCTTCAGCGTCAGTGATCCGGTGAGCGTGTTTATTACAACGCCCAGAGACGGAGCTCACGTGTGTGTTTGCGTTCTGAGCATGTATCACGAAGTAGGTTTTTTTTTTTTTCAGGTCAGATTTGCACGTCATGAAATTCATAATTACAAGTGACTTTTATCCGACTCTAATGTGGGGCAACATACAGTACCTGGTTGTTCCACTGAAAACAGCCCTACAAGGACATTTACATTTACGGCATTTGGCAGACTTGTGCGACTTACAGATATATATTTTTTCATCTCATTATACTGTACATTTGAGCAGTTGAGGGTAAAGGGCCTTGATCAAGAGCCCAACAGGTGACCCACACTTGGTGGTGGTGGGGTTTGAACCTGGGACCTTACGGACTGTAGACCAATGCCATAACCACCGACCTACCCCTGATGAAGTGTCGCTTCTGATGAAGAACTGAAGACAGCAGCGCAGTCAAGGCTCGTAGCTCAGCCTAAAACATTTTTAAATGAAGTAATACGAAAGCTTGTTCCCAGATGAGCAATGTATTGAAAAACAAGGAGATTAGGTTGAAAATGATGTACATGTCGGGATTAAAGTAAATTTGACAGCCAGAGTGCAAGTAATTTTTGACTCACACTCGTTTATTAGGTGTCCTGGTTTAAACTTTAGAGTTTTCTGGTGAAATCAAAAGCTGAACTTGTATTGAATCAGAAACTCAATGAATAAATTTTAAATAAAATTAAAAAACAAAGAAAACAGAGTATTCAAATAAAAAATATAATAATAAAAAATTTAAATAGAGCATGAAAAAGAAAATATTCAAATAAGATTCTAATAAAATATTCTACAATCTAGAAAACTTAGATGTATGTTTACACTATATTTAATATTTGTTTATTTGATTTATACTATAGTTAATATTCTAAGAGCCAAAGAAAGAAATGCTCTCTCTCTCTCTCTCTCTTCAAACTAGTAGTGATAATTACGCACAAACTTATCTACGTGAATTTCAAACGTTTTTACTGTGATGTGTTGAATAGAGAGGCGTGGCTTACCGTTGTAGGAGAGACGAGGCTTACTGAGACACATGATGAAGTGAACCTCCATTTCATTGGACGCCACTGACTTGGAGCAAACAGGACACTTGAAGCCTGAAAGACAGACAGAAGTGTGTAAGAGCTAATCGCTAATAAGCCAGGGTATGATTACGGTCTGAGGTGACACTAGCAGAGATATTATGACAAAGGAACAAGGAACACAAAGCTAGTACTACACGTTTAGTACTTGGAATAATAATACTGGAATAAATAAAATAATTTAGAGACAATTCTAGAACCAGTCCAGAGTACAAGGTCATGACTTGGACGCATGGACCCAGACATCATGGACAGTCAGGACCGTCGCAAGGCAATGTTCACAATTAAGGGCAATTTAAAGCAGAAACACCCCCTAATTCAGTATGATGCTTTTGGTTTTGCCCCTTTTTGGGCTATAATATATGAAATCACTTATTTTTACCTTCCTTTTTTCCACCTACAGGTAATCCCTGACTTACGAACGAGTCCCGTTCCGGGAGCACAAGTCGGATGTTCTCAAGTCTGACAAAGTGAGTCTTTCACACCTTTGACACGAATATACTATGTAAAGGTTACCAAATCCACTTGGCTAAATCCCCCCCCCCCCCCCACACACACTGCCATCGTGTGGCCACAAACCATAATAGCACCTACGAAAATGAATCTCGCAGTAAAATGTCAAATGTAACGGTGTCAAATTGTCTCTGCGCCTTTAAATTGCGAGGGGAATCCCGGACACTATTTTGTCTTAGAGCTGTTTTCCACTGTATTGGACTGCAGGATTATTCACCCTCGGGACAGATTTACAGGACAGACATTTTCTATCATTGTGAAACCGGGTCCAACTGACTCATTTCTCCTGCATTCCCACACACACACATACACACACACACAGAATACCGGACTTTAGACACTTACTCACTAAAAATATTGTATATAATTGTAAATATTGGTATCTGGTACCCTGCAGTGTCTGTTTTTTGTACAATACACCTGAGCTACTTCCGCGATTTGTCCTCATTTACGAATGTTCATAAGAACGCGGTCCATTTGTATCTGTGGAAATTTGTAACTCGAACTAGGTTGTTTCTTCATGGTACAGCTACTATGTACTGTAGAGGTTGCGATGGCTAATGTGAAGCCATCCTTTGAGCTCACACACTGATTGACAAAAGAGAGACCAATACCATCCCTCCCGCTCATACAGAGGACAGGATCGGTTGTTCGGTCTGTAACTCCTGGTTGTTGTGTCACCATCGAAATTCGCGAATCTCCTGAGAATCGAGTGAACACTCTTCTGCTGCACCGCTCAATGAGAGTGTGCACATTTCATTCCTAGCCAAGCTACTCCTTTGAGGATCGTTTCATTACTTTAACAGGGTGGCGCTGAGCTCTCAGTCAATAACTTTTTTTTTTTCCCCCACTCAATCGAATCAGAAAGCACAACCACAACAATCTGCAACAAAGCCCTCTTCCTTTTTATGTAAGGAAGTAGAAGAAATTACCCACATTTTTTGTCTTCCCTTTCAATACATTAAATGTTAAAATAGGTTAAACGTGCACATTTTAAACGTCTCGTCTCCCTGACAGGAGCAGGAGTGACGTACTTTAGTAGGTTAAGTGTGTCGAGTGTGTCGACAGCTGTTCAAATGTGTCAACCCTGGTTTTTGTTCCGGCGGTGTAGTGAACCTGGAACACGCTGATATGACCGTCACCTGGAACATCAAACCCATCAACCGACATCGACTCTGTCACTCAGCGCTCAGGAAGTCAGGAACGGCTGCGTGGCCTTGTGTGTTCAACATTATATACAAGAGCGGAAAAACTATTCATGTTGGTCGTAGATTAATGCCCAGGGTGCAGGATCGACTTTTAGTCATCGGTATGTTACAGAGTCACCACTTTATGGTAGCTTATCACACGGACGTAATGATTTTATTTACAGTATGATTTTATTTATTTTAGCCAAAAATATATATACACACTTCGGGAAAAGAAAAACATGTATAAAAACTTTAATACTAAATCTATTGCTATACGATATATTTTATATATATATATATATATATATATATATATATATATATATATATTTGTTTTTGTTTTTTAAATTATTATTATTATTATTATTATTTTTTTCATATAATGAAATTCATACTACTTTTCCTAATGTTTGTATCTAATTTTTTTGGCTTTTATATTATACATACACACACACAGACACATGGTGCTGAAAGCCACATGTTAGGAAGCCTTTTAACTTACTGACACAAATAAAAGCTTCTTAATACAGCCTCAGCGCATCACTTACACACTACTGGGAGCGCTCAAGGAACGCGGCTCATTCACAGTATATCAGTCAGGGGAGTCATAAAAAATACTGTATATCTTGTTAAAAAAAAACAAAAAAAGCTGTTGAGACATGAAGAGTTTTCACATAAAGATGTGTTAAGAGCGACTCGGTTTACTTCATGGTTAAAAATTATATCAAGTTCATCTCTATAGAATTACATTCAGGTTTAAAAAAAAAAAAAAAAAAACCCTGACAAAGTAAATAAATTGAAAATGATTAAACAATTATGAAAAAAAAAAAAAACACAAAATGCATTATATTCCTCAATTATTTTTTTTAGATTTAATCAATCGTGCAATTTAATTTATTTGCATAAACTCTGTGGCGGCTTAGTGTTCAACACTGTCGCCTCGCACCTCTAAGGTCGAGGGTTCGATTCCCGCCTCGGGTCTGAGTGGCATGTTCACCCTGGTGGGTTTCCTCCCACAGTCCAAAGACATGTAGATTAGGCTAATTGACATTTCCAAATTGCCTGTAGTGTGTGTGTGTGTGTGTGTGTGTGTGTGTGTGCCAGAAGCTCCAGGCCTCCTGCGACCCTCTACACAGAATAAACGCTATAGAAGATGAATGACATAATGAACAGCTCTGTGGCATACGGCTGAGAAAAAAAGATTTTAAGGTTAATGTACCAAAATTTTTTATTTGAAATCACAAGTCTAATCCTGTTTTTTTGTGAACTAATTTCTATGCCAGAAAAAATGTCAAATAAAACATGAAGGAACCTATTGAGGAAAAACACTTTGACCTTGACGCAAAGGTCCCGGTTTGACTTGAACGTCCCTTGTATATCATAGAAAATATAATGTTAAAAAAAACGATTTCACTGACAAAGCTGCTCTGACGGGGAGACGTGCTGAATCATAAAGAGTGTAAAGCAGTAAAACTCTGTGGGGCGGGGCCAGCGATACCGGGGTGGAGCTAACAGGAGCTATTAGGCTCCGATTAGCCACGCCCACATTCTTTGATAAGTCTCAGGAATAGCGTTCAGATTACGAAAAAGAAAACTGCAGATTTTGGTCGTCTTTGTAATGCAAGAATTTTAAACATCAATTTCTTTTGAAAATAGATAAAATGTATGTTTTTTTTTTCCTATTCTTTTAATTTTGAACACACCATGATATTAATATGAATTTAAGATAGTCGTTACCACGAGTGAAGGAGTTTAAGTATCTCGGGGTCTTGTTTACGAGTGATGGAACATTGGAACGTGAGGTTGGCCAGAGAATACAGCGGCGGCGGTATTGCAGTCGCTTTACCGCATTGTTGTGACGAAAAGAAAGTTGAGCTAAAAGGCAAAGCTCTCGATCTACCGGTCGAAGGTCATGAGCGTTGGGTGATGACCGAAAGGACAAGATCGCGAATACAAGCGGCCGAAATGGGTTTTCTCAGAAGGGTAGCTGGCTTTTCTCTTATGAGAAGCTCATAGTAGAGACGCTACTCCTTTGTGTGGAAAGGAGTCAGTTGAGGTGGTTCGGGCATCTAGTAAGGATGTCACCAGGACGCCTCCCTATGGAGATGTTCTTGGCACGTCCAGCTGGAGGGAGACCACGGGGCAGACCAAGGACTAGATGGAGAGACTTTATCTCCACACTGGCCTGGGAACGCCTCGGTATTCCTCAGTCAGAGGTAGCTGAGGTGGCTGGGGAAAGGGAAGTTTGGGGTTCCCCGCAGTACGTCATGCATTGAAACACTTACATGACTGTCAGTGCCCAGAAAGATTTAAATACAGTGTAAGGTAGTTAAATTAAATTCACACTAAAATGAAACTGAAAAAAAAAAAAGAAGAATAAAAAAAGAAATAAATTATTTTTAAAAAGTCAATCAAATATGTGTGTGTGTGTGTGTGTGTGTGTGTGTGTGTGTGTGTGTGTGTGTGTGTGTGCGCAAGAGAGAACCTAAAGTAGGAATAGATCTGATGTTATTCGTTCATTCAGGTGGGGTACACCCTGGCTCTACCAATCCGAGCAAAACGAGCAATTTGGGAACGAACGCCAACTAGTCCAACCTGCATGTCTTTGGACTGTAGGAGAAAACTGGAGAACCCGGAGGAAACCCACCCGGGGAGGACATGTGAACTCCACCTCACACAGACGAACCCTGGACCCTACAGCTTATAAATGTTATAATAAACAATGGTAAATGACATGAGGACAGAAGGCAGGACTGACGGAAATAACGTGCGAGTGAGTGTGTTGAGTTCAGTTCAGTCATGACTGTTCATGTGCAAAAAAAAAAAAAAAAAGAAAGAAAAAATGTCCAACAGGAAGATGACCGTAAAGATTAGGAGCTGCTGAGGGAAACGACACGCTCAGAAGTGTTTTAAGTGTAAGTGAGGAGACGAGGAACAGAGGAGGGAGGAAGGGAAGAGTGACAGGAAAAAGGAAGAGGAAGGTTCAGCCCTTAATGAAGTGTGAAGTGACGATGCACAAAAACTTTACAACACAATACACCGTTATATACAACACAACTCTCTCCGTCTCTCACACACACACACACACACACACACACACACACACACACACACACACACACACACACACACACACACACAC
>JAQQZT010000002.1:25277797-25288903 GCA_030068275.1 Clarias platycephalus | reverse complement strand
CAACGCAAACGAACCGAACCAAGGGACCAAACACGTTTGGTGCGCACCAAATGCTGTAGGTGTGAAAGCACCCTTAGAGTCACCAGCCTCAGAAATCACCAATTAACAAACAGCACCTCGGATAAGATTAGAGCCGTTATGAAGGATCTACAGATCATCTCAACATCAACTATTGTATATTTTGGACGCCTTCAGCATTGTTTTACAGTGTAGAAATAAAAATAAATCAGGAATGACCATGGAGTTAGAAAGTTATCCCAGACTTTTAAGCTGTAGTGTGTATGGGGTCAGGATTGTGTAATAGAGTGTGTAATATAAAGTACTAATATATAGTAATAATAATAATAATAATAAGAGGAAGAACAACAAGAGGAATCTGCGCATTTCGTTTGCGAGTTCTTCGTTTGTCTGACGTCATTTCCATATTCGAGTAACAATAAAATTTGCACGTTTTAAAAATAACGATAATTTTGGCTGTACATGACAGATCAGAAAATCCAAATGCACAGTTTGATGTCTGAAGTCCCTCTGTGTTGAGTTTTAAGGGTTAAACCTCCTGGTTTGTTTCTCTTCAGAGCTCGTGCGACCGTCAGTACATCCTTCCTCATTGTTTTTACACCAGCTGTCATCCGCTGTATTTACTGTCCCTCAGTACACGACCCTCGTGGTAGCAGAATGAAGAGGTACAGGAGCGGTAACGTGAGAGGGAACTGTCTGCTACTGGTTAATCGTTTGCGGACGGCGTTGTTCTCTCAGACGGATTTAGTGGTCAAACATGCTCGTGTGGGGAAACAATGATATGCAAATCTCATATAAACAAGGCTTCTGATGAGATACAAATCCCCACGCAACAGGTAAAAAACGGCTTAATTTTAAACATATAATGCGGCAAAGTGTGACCGGTCTGAGCCGAAATAAAGTGTGGATGTATAATTGTACGACTGAAGACAGACAAGTCCCACACAAACACAAAACAGACAAAAAAACGACTCCGTTCATAATTTGCATTCAAGTAAACACGAGCATCTTCCATGCCTGAGGCTCGAACTCCTCCCTGCTCACAGTCATCGAACCCCAGCGTTTAATCCTCATTAACCCCTTCAGAAAAGCTGCTCTAGACAAAGATACCCAACGACGTCCTACACGCCCTCGAGGCCCGTCTGCCTCACCTGCAGCTCCGTCTACACCGGACCACCTGAGCTCAGGCTCAAAAGCGTGACCGTTACTTCAGGAAAACAAACTCGGAGGACATGTTGACATCTGACTCGTGTCTCTCCCGAGAGCTAATTTGGGTTTCGCTAACGAGCGCCAAAGGGACCCGTGGCTCGATTTAAGCCGGAGGAAACCCAGCGCTTCTCCAACTTCATCCTGGTCTCCCTGCACGCTGCAGAGTTTTGGTGTTTTTCCTGTTTTAAACACACCTTAACCTCGAGGAAGACGTGTCGATGAACTGATGAAAAGAGTCAGGCGTGTTCGAGCAGGAAAGTGCTCGCATTTGCATGAGTGCAGGCGAACAGGAGGATAAGGGATTGGAATCCATCGAGTAGATGTTCGTTCCGTCATGTGAGATTAAGCACAGGATAAGAACTCCTTCACTAACCCTCTCGCTCTGTAATCAAGTCAGTGTCTCGCAAGCTTGATCCTTTAGTCTTCTTCTTTGTTTTTTCGCATGTTTTCTTGCACAAGCTTGCAGAATCTAGTTTTAGCGGGTGTGTTAGAGTAGGAAAATCACCGATCATTGATGTTTTTTTTTTTTTTACATCTTTAGCACGGTCATTTTGATAAAGTCGCTTGACTGAGCGACAAGAAAAGATACACACAAACCACAACTTTGCATAGTTCACTTAAAGTGAATTCGAAACTCACTCCACCTACACTTTAGAAATTCAGCATGATGAGCTGAGTTCAGTGTTATTTTTAAAGGATTTCTCCAGGATTAAAGCCCGCCCCCCCAAGTCCATTTATTCACTTTAATATCCATTTGATCTCCATCAGGGCGACCGTTTCTCTGGAGCTCATCCCAGGAACATGGAGCGTTGAGTGGTGGGAATACACTGACCTTTCGTACGCGACAAATTAAGGTCCCGCCTACTTCTGGACGACATCAGGGACGTTACTGACCGGATGTTGGTGCCAAAGCAAACATACAAATAAAAAATAAAAAGTCCCTGAAGCACTTTCAGCCAAAAAAGAAAAAAAAAAAAACCATCTGATATCATCTTAAACAGCACTTTGTATCCTTGGAAACTGCCTCGTTCTGAATTGCCTCTGAACCGCGGTGTTGTCTTTCACGGCTAAGTTGCACACAGCATGAGCAACATTTACATAAATAATATCTTCTCAAGACATACTACCTCTCTGTACAGGGGTATATACAGTACATAAATAGCACTTCTGTGTATACGGTTGTCGCTGCAATCTGATCCGGGGTTTCAGTAAGTATGCGCTCGGCCTGATGTACCCATTTTTGCAGATACTAATGGACTGCGGATCTACGGACATACGTCGATGCAACAAATCACGAAGTAGCTCAGGTGTATTGTACCAAAAAAAACAAGAAACAGTTTACAATTCAATATGGTGAGGCAAATTCTCCTCGCAATTTAAAGCCGCAGTCTTGCGATAGTATAAAGCGGAACCAAAACACTGAACCTGTGTGTTTGTTTCGTTTTTAATGCTTTGCTTTGTATATTCGTTTCAAATGTGTATGAAGGGGTAAGACTCACTTTGTCAGACTTATGGACGATTCTGACTTACAAATGTGAACTTGCTCATAAGTCGGGGACTTGTTAATTGGAAAGCTTGAAATGTCAGTATTAGCTAACATTACCTTGCATATCATTTTATACAGCATGAAGCACAGCATTTTCCACAGAGCATTGTCTCATTTGCAGCAGAAGCACTGAACGAGTTTTTGCTAACCCTATCACGTTACCCAACCAAATCCACCAGGAATCACATATTTGTACCGTCTGAGTTATGATAACAAACCAAGCTTAACATCCGCATTACTTCCTCCATTCATTTCCGCATGCTCGTTTCTCTTTTGAATTAGTTACGACATACTGCGTATGAAAATAATCAGCAGAACAGAAGCTATCGGTTGCTAGGTTACTCTTTTTATCTGTGTGACAAAGCATCAGGTAATCCGGTAATCATCAGGTAATCTTCCTGTTATCTTTGGCTCGGAAATACTGCCTGAACATAATTATGGACAAAAATACAATCGGTTAGCGGTGCTTCTGCCATGCAAAGTTGTGACTGACGTCGTAGTCGTCATGTGTCTGCTGAAGATCGATTAACTGTCCTGATTTTCCAAATCACGCTGTAGCACGATTCACATCTTTCCAGATGGCTAGGATTACATCTTATATCTTTTATGGTTCACTCTCCCACTTAGCATGCTAGCAACCAATTTTAGAAGGTTATCGAGGAAGACGTTTGCCGTCTGTGGCTAACCTCACTGCTCTTTTGCTCGTCTGTGTCTCTGAAGTTGAAGCCAGGTGAAGGAATAGATACAAAGTGCAATACAGATGAAAAAGAAACAAAGAAATAGTTGCTTTTACCTCCAGGCTTGTGTAGATGAGATTCTTAGATTAGATGGTCTAATAACTGAACAATACTTAATAATAATAATAATAATAATACGCTTTTTTTTTTTTTAGAAGCAATCGTGCTCAATATCCAGAAAGCAGGTGAGCACATGTAGGATTATGAACAATACGGTTAGTACAGATGCCATGGTTTAATTGTCTGAGACAGGATCGGGATTTGTTTGCGCTCTGCTCTTTCATGATTTACCAACAGAAAGAAAAGCAGGATGACAGGACCGGTTCTCACACGCATGGCAAATAAAGCAGGAGGAATACTAAAAACGTGGACTCAAGCAGCAAGCCATGTTCATCCACTTAAGTCCCACATGACTGTACGTCTGGTTGCCCAATAACTGCCTCTTTAACCCCCCTACTGTTTTGACACCTAACTCTAACCGTTTGCCGTTTATCAGGTTAGAACAGGAAAACCATTTCAGTGTGCAACGCAAGGAGCCTCGAGGACGAGCACCCGGAAACAGTGAATGACAGGAAGTGGGTTGCGATGCTGATCATCTGCTTTGTCTCAGATGACATGACAGTATACACATGCTTGTGTTGCCCAATCCTGCTACTTTAGTAGTTAGGTCCACATATTCCTTCACCCCCCCCCCCTTTCTCTGGTATTGATTTTACTGATGATTACATCATGACTATAAACTTTTAAATTGTCCCTTTGACAATTTAGACACAATCTGAGGTCAGTTCTCACGGTCCTTTTTACTCTTGTTACGATGATAGACGTGGTCTTAGCTTTTAATCCAGCTGCGTTGTGTTAATTTTCCTTAGAACAAATAAATCACTGAAATATTTTAGAAGTTACTTCATAATATATTTTTTTTAAGGAGGGGGGAAACTGTTTTTTTTTTTCTCCAGTAAAAGTCCCAGTGGAGCAGAAGCCTGTTCCAACAAATCCTGAGGCTGAGCATGTGCCGGGAATACACCCTGGATGGGACGCCAGTCTATCTCAAGGCACTCCTCAACAGACACACACACTAATATATATATATATATCCACCCCACCACTATGGATATTTCTGGTAACTGGAAGAACAACAGAAAGCCCAGAAGAAAAGAAACCCTTGCAGATGTGCACGTCCGAGTCTTGATTCAGAAACAGATGTTGATATGCAAATAAACAACTTGTTCCTGTTCGCAGTTTTATACATCACATTCACTCATCATCTATACTGCTTTATCCTACATACAGGGTCATGAGGGTCTGGGGTGACTTATGGCATAAGGCGGGGTACAAAACCCTGGACCCTAGTGCCAATCCATCACAGGGTGGGCTGGCACGCACGCGCACACACACACACTCTATGAACAACTTGGGAATGCCAATTAGCCTAATCTGAACGTCTTTGGACCGTGGAAGGAAACACACCAAGCACGAGAAGAACAGGCAAACTCCATGCACACAGACCTGAGATGGGAATCAAACCCAGACACCGGGCCACAGTGCTAACCACTAAGCCACCATGCTGCACACAGTTATTAAATCACCACACTGCTAATAATCCTAACTCAATAGACAGGACAAACTGGAGGAATGCTTCAATGTGATCCCAGTCACTTGTTTAGTGCCAACCTAGTTTAA
Source organism: Clarias platycephalus (assembly GCA_030068275.1). Taxonomy (NCBI): domain Eukaryota; kingdom Metazoa; phylum Chordata; class Actinopteri; order Siluriformes; family Clariidae; genus Clarias; species Clarias platycephalus. The sequence goes on along the minus strand of JAQQZT010000002.1, from coordinate 25,283,713 downwards.
CACTCACTCACTCATCATCTACACCGCGTTACCTCACATGGGGGCCTGGTGCCTATGCCGGGAGACTTAGGGCACGATTTGGGAACGCCAATTACCCTAATCTGCATTCTTTAGACTGTGTGAGGAAACCGGATTACACGGAGGAAACCCACCAAGCATGGGGAGAACGTGCAAACTCCACACACACACACACACACAGACAGACCCTGAGATGGGAATCGAACCCGGACCCTGGAGGTGCGAGGCGACAGGGTTAAACACTACGCCACCCCAGCAAATAAGAAGGCATGAAAAAAAAAAACAGCAAATGATCAGTGTGCTGGACATGTTAGCCTCCAGACAGACCTGGGTTAACCTGTGAGCTCATGTCCAGGTGTGTGTGTGTGTGTGTGTGTGTGCAGGAAACATAAAGAGACTCAACGAAGACACATTTCACAAAGATGGTGTATTTGACAGCCATGTTGTCCAAGCGTGCTGATGTTAATGATAATGATGATGATGATGGTGCATATTGCTTACCGCTGTGTGCGCTGAACCAGCGGGGCGCGATGTGCAGAGGCAGCGTGTCCGCCAGCGATCCCCGCGAGCCCAGGTACAGCACGCCGTCTGTGTGCCGCCCATCCCCGGCGGGCTCGCGGTAGCCGTGCGCGCGTACCGAGTCCGAGCCCGAGCCGGAGCCTTGTCCTGCCGCGGCCCGGTCCGACTCCGTGGCTCTGGGCGGGGCGGCCTGTGTGGCTGCGGTAGCGGTGGTGGTGCTGGTGTAGAAACCGAAGGGCACGGCGCCGTTATGCTCCATTCCCATACCCGCCACGGAGCTCACCGAGCGGCTGCGGAGCCCCATCGTGCCCGCCGTCCGGAAGTGGCCGAAGTGGGCCGACGGCGGCACCGCGCTGTCGTCTGTAGACACGCCGGGGAAAGGGGGCCGCGGCCGGGCCGCCGTGCTCTGCTTACCCCCCATATGGAAAAACCGGGGGTGGTGGAAATCAAAGGAGGGGGGGGGGGGTCGTGTCACCCCTCGGATGAGGGGGATTTTTTCCCCCTCCGAGCTCAATGAAGCAACAACCAAAAAACACTCAGACTGAAGAAGAAAAAAAAATCCGGGTTGTCAAGCAGCTGTGTCCGGGAGACGCGCGAGCCCGCTTTCCCGGTGTAGTCATGGAGAACACACACATCCAGACACACACATCCAGACACATACACGCACCTCTGCGGTTCGGATTAATAAAGACAATAAAATGAAACAAAGACAGTGAGCCGGTTTAAGAGCAGAAACACCGACGCACGCCCTCGTCAACTGACTGACAGGACAGGCTGAGCGAAATCACGACAGACGCGATGACACAGCTCAGGGCGCTGAGGACCGAGCCGCGGCACACTGACAGCGCACTCCGCTCCGCTCTCGCTCATTTCACGTCGGAACATTAGGCCATGACATGTGGCAGCGCATGTCACACTCAGCCCGTGTGCGTGGGTCCGGCGACGGTTATATGTCCAGGTGCGCTGCGCTGCGCGAGCTCTCCGCTGAGGCGCCGCTGTTGCTGGTAGACAATGGGAGATGGTTGGGGCGCATGCGCAGATTTACCAACCGCCAGTTTAGACTGATGACTTTCATTGAGCATGCGCGATTTTGGCAGCGTGGGTAGAAATCGGCGGCGTTAATGCGCATGCGCGAGTACAACTGGCCTCAAAAGTAGACAAGCCATAATTTTAGGATGTAAATAAATAAATAAAAAGCAAAGAAACAAACTTTTTTCTGGTAACAATTTTTCATACTTCATAATTTAGTATAATAATTTTTTATATTAATAATTTGAGTATATAGTAGTGGTTAGCACTGTCAGCTCGCACCTCCAGTGTCAAGGGTTTGATTCCCGCCTCAAGTCTGTGTACATGGAGTTTGCATGTTCGCCCTGAGCTTGGTGGGTTTCCTCCGGGTACTCCGGTTTCCTCCCACAGTCTAAAAACATGCAGGCGTTCCCAAATTGCTAGTAGTGTGTGAATCAGAATCAGAATCAGAGTGTGTGATTGACACTCATAAAAATGAGAACAAATTCAATGGTCATCAGTGGCCTCCACAGTCCCTAGTTGATTTACAGAGGTTCCTAGATGGATGGAGGGATGGATATGAATAATTATTCCACTCATTGATCGTCTATACAGCTTCATCCAGAATACAGGGTTTGCGAGTAGTGATGGGAGATACTGTGCCAATGCTTCGAAGTGTGTGTCGTGAAATCCAGGAACGATTTAGTGAAGCGCGTTTCGAGGCTTGTATTGTTTAAGGCAGCTGACTTCATGAATGACGTCATTGAAGCCTAGCTGCGATTGGCGGTTCAGGAAGTCACTCGAATCTTGACAGCTATAAAGCCCAGCTCAGTTTTTTTTTTATAGATTCTCTGAATGTTATTCCTGATGTATATTTTCAAGTCCAAAGATATGCAGATAAGGCTAACTGGCGTTCCCAAATTGCCCGTAGTGTGTGAATGAGTGTGTGAGTGAGTGTATGTGTGTGTGCCCTGCGATGGATTGGTACCCTGTCCAGGGTGTACCCTGCCTTGTGCCCTAAGCCTCCTGGGATAGGCTCCAGGCCCCCCTGCGACCCTGAATACAGGATAACATTGTATAGAGAATGAGTGAGTGAGTGAATTGAATTGGTGTTCCCAAATTGCCCGTAGTGTGTGAATGAGTGTGTGCCCTGTGATGGATTGGCACCCTGTCCAGGGTATACCCCACCTCATGCCCTAGGTCTCCTTGAAGAGGCTCCAGGCCCCCCGCAACACTACATTCAGGATTAAGCGGTATAGACGATGAGTGAGTGAGTGTGTAAATGAGTGAGGACACCTGACCAACCCCCACTCTTCTGGAAAGGCTTTTCAATTGCTTTTAGAAGCATAGAACACCATGCTCTTTGTACACAGGGGTCATACTGGAGCAGGTTTTGGACCTTTAAGTTTCCAATAAAATTATTTTTTTTGTGTTTGACATTATATCATATTATGACAGCATACTTTGTGACAATAGTTTAGGCAAAATCCACAAATTAATAGGTTAGTCAGGAATTAACAGAGTGCAATTTTTTTTTATGAAAATATGTGTAGAATACAAAAATATCTAGGACAAAGGCTGAAAACTTACGGAACAAAGTTTTTAGCGACAATAAAAATAATCAAAACTAGCTCAACAAGAGCATTGTTATGAAAACGGCGACATCTGCTGGCCACAGCGTCCAATTACAGCGTCTAAGAAAATCTCTTCCTATCATTTTGAGAATAAATGCACATGGCACACGAAGAGAAACACTGTTAAGCAAATGCCTTCATAAACACTAACTGTACAGCAAACCGTGATAAATTAAATGAAAACAATATTTAGTGTAATAATTTCTTGATTTGTTCATGAAATTGACATTTTATTTATGAAATGAATTAAAATAAAATAAAATAAACATCAATACTGTCTTCTTTCCGAGATGTTGACTTCTTCATGGATGACTACTTCAGCAACTTGTAGTCATTTCTTTCTTTTTTAACTTCCAAATAGTATGTCGCTTTCTTTACTGACATAAAAATCAGTTTTTAAAAAAAAAAATCTTTAATCTGTGTATGCTTCTACTGTATAAAAATTTAAATAAAAAAAGAAAAGTTAATTCTTTTAATGACTGACAAGATCACTTGAGTGGAAAGCAAATTATCAGTTAATTATTTGAAATAAATGCACGTGCATAGATGATACTTAACAATAAAACAATGAAACTTCTTCCTGGTGGTTAGCACTGTGGCCTCCAGGGTTTGGGTTTGATTCCTGCCTCAGCTTCTGTGCACATGGCATTTGCATGTTCTCCCTGTGGTTGGTGGGTTTCCTCTGTGTACTCTGGTTTCTTCTCACAGTCCAAATACATGCAGATTAGACTAATTGCCATTCCCAAATTGCCCGTAGTGTGTGTGTGTTGCGATGGATTGGCACCCATTTAGCGTGTACCCCCAAAGATGTGCTCCACAGACCTACAGACGATGACAATGAACTTCTTCCTGTAAATTTATTGTTTGTTTATTTTCTGGAAAATGTATGTTTTTTTTTTTTTTTTTTAACTTTTTTTTGTACTGACTCAAAAAGAAACATCTTAAACAAAATTGAGTAAACTAAAAAAAGTTTGTGTGTTTTAATCTGTTTAAATCTAATTATTTTAAAAACATTTTTATTGTTATTCTAATACGAACAATTTCACATTGAAGCATTAAATTTAAAGTGTTTCGAACAACTGAAACAAACCAAGGCACAAGGTAAGTCCACAAAACAATTACACTATAGCATCTATAGGATACTGCATGAATATAAACAATTCAACCTACAAAAAGGGGAAGCTGAGAATAACAGCAGAGGATATTTGAGATTTGGTCGAAAGTTGGATGCTCTGCTATCGATTATCTCCACCTGCCTGTCTGACTTGATCGATGTGATCCAGGATCGACTCCTTCTCCTGACAGTTCGAAGTCTCGCGCCAATCCTGTTTGCTTCCTTGTTGGTTGTTTTTCTTACTTTACTGCCGCTGTTGTTGTTTGTCTGTCTGTTTTATATTTATCCGACTGTCCCCCCTAATGGACACTCAGTCCTACATGCCTGTTGCCCCGGGGGTCGGGATGGAGGAGAACTTTTTATCCCTGGACGACATTTTGCTATCTCACGAGCGGCTGCCTTGCAGGACCGACACCGCTTTCCCTAAACTCGGGTTTCTGGAAAAATCCGGCGACACACACGATATACCTGAGGTACTGACACACACACTTGGACACCCTGAGCTTGGAGAGAAAAAAATACTGTGTATACCTCTTGTTATGCTGCAAATTACACACAGTCTAATCTAATGGTGTATGTAATGTTTAAATAAATAAGTAAATAAATTTAAATAAGTAAATAAATAAACACTTTCTTCCTCCACAGAACAAGTAAAGACATATTAACAAATGACTGTTAATAGTAAGTAAACAATAAACACTAGGGACGATCCGATATTATCACGATAGCCAGTCACTGGTTCGATTTGTATTGCGATTTCATAAATATTTTGATTCAATGTCAGATTTTGTCACAATTCTAAACAAACATATCAAATAATTTGCTGCTACACCTCACAGGTTGCCGAGCTGTGTGTAAATTAGTGAACGATTCGTTCTCTTTAACATGAGCCACACACGAGCCGTCTCGGAGAGTGATTCGTTCATTTTCTATTGGCCGCGCATGCGCAAAGCAACGCAAGACCTCCGTATGATTATACAGGAAACAGAAATGAGTCGTTACCTTTGAGTCTTTTCGGTCCCGAGTCGTTCGTTCTTTTGTCACGTGACTCCCATAGACGCTATGCAGTTCAATAGATTCAAAAGAACGAACGGCTCAGACTGGAAGATTTAAGAGGTGAGCTACTCATTCTGTTTATTATAACATGTCCTTAGCTGCATTGTAATATTTTCATTACTAGAACTGTAGCCAAAATTTGTGTATGTAGAGGTATTGGGGGTCGTTATATTGAAAAGTCAACATTTAATTTAATTTCCGATCAAAAGAACAAAATGAACTAAATGACTCCAAACAAGATTCGTTCATTTTGATGAACGAGATTCAAAGAACCGAGTCACTAAAATGATTTAAACTTCCCATCACTAGTGTAAATAGTTTCGAGCAGTATTCCCCAACCACCGGGCCATGGACCGGAAATTAGGAAATGTATATGTGATTTTTATTTCCATTTTATTGCCTATTAGAGTCTGCAGAGTGTTTTATTTTGAAAAAACGATCGGATCGTCTTCCCTTCATTTCCATTATTGATGAAAAGTTTGGATCTTTTTTAGGGTTGTTCCGATTCCGATACCAGTATCGGAAATGCTGCCGATACCACAAAAAAAGCTGGCATCGGAATCGGCG
>JAQQZT010000002.1:25237656-25265942 GCA_030068275.1 Clarias platycephalus | reverse complement strand
GAGTGGTAGTGGTAGCCTTAATGAGGGAGCCCCCTAGTGACGGGGAGGAACTGGCCACGACTAAATTGGGGAGAAAACTGGAAATCCCCCCCCAAAAAAAGAATTTGTCCTCAGGGGCCAAACCGTCCATAGCGAATTGCATGAATTAGACGGTGCACAGATGTTACTAATAGTACATCACATTGTGACCCAATTTTACTACATTTGCAGGCAAATCAGAAACATGTAAACAGTTCTGTGTGAGACGAGTTTAATATTACACAGGAGCATTTCTCCATTTCTCATGTCCTGAAAATCAAATGAGGACACATTGATTAGCTGTGATTCATCATGATGTTTGCTGAGGAGACCTCCAGCTAACACTGAAGGTCCGATCATGGCTCCGGCATAATGTTGAAACTTTCTAACTGATGGTATCCAAGCACTATTGAAACACGGGGATAAGTGCATTAGTGTAGCAGGGGATTATATCGAGAAATAAAGGGAGTTTTAACTGTGTTCTCACAATCAAAAGTCCCTGTTTGACTTGAACACACCTTGTTCTGTCTGAAGTAAGACTTCCATTACTTGATATCTAAATTTACCTTGTTGCTTTAGTGCGGAAGTGACAAAGTAAACTTCGAACATCAAACATGTCTTGCCTAATCAGGAGAATTACATACAGTAAATTATCTTTTTTTTTTTTTTTTTTTTTTGGTCAAGCCATTCCTTTTAAAAGTGATGCGAGAAGTGCAGATATTTTCACTAAAACATGTTTTATTCCAAATGCTCATTTTTACTTTATATTCATAATGCAGCATGTTTCAGGAAAGTCACTCCTGAGGTAAGAATCGGAGATTAAGGGTTCGTTCTTGGCTCCTATGATGCAGTCCGCGGAAACGAGAGAGGAAGAATTATAGGATAATAACATAAGACATGCTGCAAATTTTTTAAAAGTCTGACTCTGCATTTAGATTATTTATAGGACAACAGGTGCTGGCAGACAAACAAGTAGCGATCTGGTGATGATTCTCGCAACATCCATTAATTTATCCAAAGGTGTTTTGATTAAAATTAATACATGTAGTAGAACGTACAGCGTTAAGTACAAATAAAGTTTGTCTATTCGAAACATGTAAGCTGATAATGCTATAAGATATATATCAGATATACCTAAAATACTAAGGGCAACACTGTGTGTAGGCAAACCTTACTATGGGGAAAATTTTTTATATGGGATTTATATGGGATTTATGGGGTTCTTACCAAACCACTATATCTGTAAAGTTCAATGCTGAGCATCAAAAAGCACAAAAATTATGAAAACTACAAAAATGAGAGGAACGGACCAGAAAAAGTGTCTGTAACAATTGCTGATTGAATTATTTCATAGTTATCATGGTCATCTCATCGTCTATACCTCTTTATCCTGTGTCACAGGGGGCCTGGAGCCTTTCCCAGGGGGCACGAGGTGTGGAACACCCTGGACAGGGGGCCAATCTATCACAGGGCACACACGCAATCACTCACACACTACGGGCAATTTGGGGACACCAATGAACTTAATCTGCATGTGTTTGGACTGTGGGAGGAAACTGGAGAACCCGGAGGAAACCCACCATGCACGCAGACCCGAGGCAGGAATCGAACCCGGAACCTAGAGGTGCGAGGCAACAGTGCTAACCACTAAAGCCAGAGTGCAGCTCTTAATGCATAGTCGGTTGTTTCAGGTTTAAATTCACAGTTTAATATTTTCATATAGTTTATAGAGGCTTGATTCCGAAATGTCACATCCATCACACCAGTTTATCCAAAATCATTTATTTCAAAACTGACACTTTCTACAGTTGCCTTTAAAATACACAGTGTTTGTAGAAAACCTGAACTCTCTCTAATATGAGTTTGTCACATCTGTAATGCTAATAAAAAGTGGACGAGTCGTTTTTTTAATTTGGGGTGCATTTCACATTAGTAAAAAAAAGTACAAAAACAATGTTCTTTCTCAACCCATAGTGGTTAGTCATTCAGTATAACGTATCTGCTAGCTTCAACACTAAAAAATTTTTCAAGGTAAAAGATATATTTACTACTGTGTTCCTACAGACACCCCTATTCAGAGCAACTTATATTTTTATCTCATTATACATCTGGGCAGTTGAGGATTAAGGGCCTTGCTCAACGGCCCCACAGTGGCAACTTGGTGGACATGGGGTTTGAACCTGGGACATTCTGATACAAAGCCCAATACTATAGTGTTACTGATAACAGTAACGATGTAGGAATGATGGCTGATTATGTACACTGCTTGGGTGCACGGTTGACAATTTCCTTATTTTGAGATTTGGACATCCCAGTTAGCCTAATCTGCATGTTTTTGGGAGAAATCTGGAGTACCCAGAGGAAACCCACCAAGCACAGGGAGAACATGCAAACCCCATGCACACACACACACACACACACACACACACACACACACAATAACGGACAGACCTGAGGCAGGCCTCGAACCCTCGACCCTGGAGGCGCGAGGCCACAGTGCTATCCACTACTCCACTGTCCCGCTATGACAATGAGCTCTTATAGAGAAAATATTTCAAAACATGAGAGAACACTTACCACATTGTGTTCAAAATGTGCGCCACAGAGAATGACATCATTTACAGTTACGAGACTTCTTCAGGAGTTCTGGTAGTAACGTAGATGACAGAAGTTCTGCAGATGTTAAAAGTGTATATATTTGAATTATTTAAATGAGAAAATGAATTAAATTTTTTTTTTTTAAAGTTTTTTGACTTGGCGGCACGGTGGTGTAGTGGTTAGCACTGTCATCTTGCACCTTCAGGGTCCAGGTTTGATTCCTTCCTCTGTGTGCATGGAGTTTGCATGTTCTCCCCGTGCTTGGTGGGTTTCCTCCTGGTTCTCCGGTTTTCTCCCACAGTCCAAAGACATGCAGATTAGGCTAATTGGCGTTCCCAAGTTGCCGGCAGTGTGTCTGTGAGAATGAGTATGTGTGTGCCTTGCAATGGATTAGCCCATGTCCAGGGTGTACCCTAATCCATGACCCTGAATACAGGATAAAGTGGTATAGGCGATAAGTACAGTAAATTGACTTTTGAATGAATGCATTAAAGTGAAACCATCCATCCATCTAGGAACCTCAGTAATCCAACTAGAGTCCGTGGAGACTAATGGTGACTATTGTATTTATTCCCATTTTTAGGACTCATGCACATTCTCAAACTACGGGCAATTTGGGAATGCCAATTAACCTAATCTGCATGTCTTTGGACTGTGGGAGGAAACTCAACAAGCCTTCTGCCAAAAACACGTCAATAGCTGAACTGGCCTATTTTAAGTGTAATTAAGTGGGTGACTGGTGTCCTGTGCCCTGTGATGGACTGGGATCTCATCCAGTGTGTATTCCTGCCTCATATCCAGTGTTCCCAGTGATCCACTGTAATCCCGACCAGGATAAAGAGATTACTGAAGATCAATGAAGGAATCCTATTTACTGTTAGGGGAGGCATATTTGAAATGTTCCTACTGGGTTTGGGTTTCATCAGCCACTGGGGTATTTCTGTCTTACAGATCGTAATAGTCCTCCATAATGAAGGCAGTATCTTTGTCTTTGCTTCGATGTTCGTATTGTATTTTCCATCCATTCCCTTCCTGATTGTAATGTTTTGATTTGACCCCTTTAATCGTTTTCCAATTCCTTTGTTTCTTCCTTCCTTCCTTCCATCCCTCCCGCCCTCCCTCCCTCTCTCGCTCTCTCTATCTCTCCCTGTCTGTCTGTCTCTCTAGCTTATTGTGAGCTTATGCTGCATCATCCAGAACGACACGTGCTCTCTGTTTATTACCATGCAGTGGGAGTGGGAGGGGGCAAGGAGGACGAGAAAGAGGGCGGGAGAGCGAGAGAGAGAGAGACAGAGAAAAAGAGGTTCAGAAAGCGGAGCCCTCATAGGGTAGCAGCATCTCAACCAAACACACACACACACACACACACGCTCACAGAAGGAGCAGAAAAACAAAGAAGCCAAACCCCTTTGAAATCATCTCAGCAGAAGAAGCGCGATAAGACCCATACGCCTAAAGGTAGGACGTTTATATCGGTGTTTGTTTATCTATTTATTTAATGTGTCCTGTATTTGTGTAATATGTGTAAGTGCGCGTGTTGTAAGCCTGTGATGACTTTCTGTTGGTGTATATATATATATATGTGTGTGTGTGTGTGTGTGTGTGTGTATATCAAAGAGCTACGTTTGGAGGAGACGCTGAGAAAGAGATAGCAGATTAATGACCTTTACAAACACTCAGCACACTCCTACGCACACATCAGGCTCGCGGCGTGTGAACGACGAGCTTCTCGTGCTTTTCCCCAACACGTCTGGCTGAGGAAGGAAGGTCATTACGTTAGATTTATTAACCTGCAAAAGAGCTGCGTCAGATGCCAGAAGGGACCGTGCTGAAAATCAATCCGGACACACCTTAAGCTTTAACAGGTGGCACTCTGGGATCCATCCGGCCGCTGCTATGTGCTCGGGATATATTTGGAGGCTGCGTACTGACCGATAACAATGGCTGCCTGGTCTCGACCTAATCATCAGCCACACTTCATATAATATTTGACGCCTGAGTAGCTGGTGAGAAGCCAGACTGCAGCGCCGAGTTGGAACTTTCCCTGGCTGGTACAATATGGTCTCAAACTGGGGCTTTTTTTTTTTTTTTACACGTCGGTTGTAATTGGTCCCAGCTTTTGGAAATCAGGTTTTGAAGTCACTGGCCCCTCCCAGCATTCCCTCGCACTGGCTTCGATTTGTGAAACAGACACAGCAACAGGGACTGGTTTGTATCAAGGTTGGATGCCAGTTGAATCAGTGCAGAGGACTAGACGCCAAAGCAATCAAGCGTATTCAGTTCATGGTTTGGGATGGGTTACACTAAGAGCAGCTGTGAATACTATAACAAACATCATTCGTTCTGGCATCAGTATTGCATTACGTTTCTCTTAAATAATTTGTATAACCACAAGCCTGCGAATAAATTCCATGGTGTAGTCTATCGCATTGTATTTTACGCTGATCTATATTTCCAATAGATGCACGGCGCGGCGTGTGCTATAAAGTACCCACTGTGCGTGTACACACCTTTTGTGCACATCCTGTTTACGCGAGCGTGATCTGGCCGAGGTTCAAGCATGTCATATTGACGATGAACAGCAAGCTTTCTGCATTACGCACACTAAGACTCGGCTCCCGGAATGCCCATTATCATAGTTTTGTCCGTGACTTGATGTCAGTTAGACTTGACTCGACGTTAACTGGGATAAAACTAATAGCGTAGCAATAAAGTGTTAAGAAAAACTACCATCTGTGGGATCCATTGGACACAACTGAGAATGCTCACATGCAGTGCCTGCTCCGTGTTACATAACGATGCAACACACACTGTCTTGCCAACTTTCTTCCTGCCTCGGTTATATATCTTACGGACTTGAATCTTCCCTGTTAGTTCTGGATTGCGAATGTTTGTCGTTTTTTTGTCTAGAATCATACCGCAAAGTTATTTTCAACAGGTTTTCTCTTTTTTTTTAATGGACCTTAGACTTTCAGTATGTGTAACGGCTCCCATTTTGTCTGCTCTTTTTTTTAAACACCCCAGAGATTTGCTTCACTTAGTTTTTCCTCACACCCTCAACCATGAATGATGCCGATATCACCGGATGCTCATTTTGCATCCACAGTGCAATACAACAAAAGCAATATATATTTATATACTTTTTAATGCTCTTTTAATGTGTATAGTGCAAACTTCAAAAATGGTTCTTATTTTGTACTGCTAGATGGGGCCCGGATTGTTCTGGAACTTCCCCTCCAAGACTAGCTGCACGGTTTCACAGACCCTGCTGCAGACGATGTACGTAGTTCTGCTTGTAACTGTAGCTCGTAGACTTTTTTTTTTCTCTCTTTTTTTTTTCTTCTCCTTCTGGCATTCAGCTCATCCCTTCATTTCTTTTTGTCCGTCTTTTATTTTTTACATAAATTCCATCGACCCGACGATCGTAACGTCTGCCCATGTCATCTTCAAAGGCGTGCATTTACAGATCTGTGTTGCATGCAAGCAACCAAGTATTGCACAGCATGGGGGTACATTCATACAGTAGACTGCAGGTTAATAGGAATAGATTGTCTGAGTTACTATTTTTTATTAATCGGAAATAAACTTGGAATAAAGAGTCTTGAATGAACGGCCACTCCTTAATCCATGTGTTTCTTTTGGCAGTGAAACAAGGTGCATTAGTCAACTTGCAGACGGTGCGCTTGCTTGTAGGCCTCACATTCATATACCCATGGAGATGAAGACATGTTACAGTTTTTTGACCCTAAGATCAGGAGCAGTTGAAGAGATTGTCTTTTCATTGGTCCCCGGTTTGCTCGACCTCCCCTCTCACCAACCAGCGCTATCATGTGACCTTTCCTTTGCTGGTCACGCGCGGTATAGCAGAGTCGGAGGAAAGCTCGAACCTATCCAACCTCCTCCATATGCATGAAACCACAGATGCCCAAAATTGGCTAGTGTCACTCTGATTTATGTGGGGGTGCAAGTACGCCTCCCCTCCTGAGAGCACGACCACGGCCAGCTGGGGCATCATCAGGATTCGAGTTCATCACTTACAGATGAAACGTAACGCTAAGTGATAGTGAATGATCTTCTGTTGCGCCATCAGGAGCCATTCAACTTCATTTTGGCATCGTGCAGAGTGTAGGTAACTAAGAAAGAAATGTGGACCGATGGAGTCGGAGTGTCTTGATGCTGGGTTTGATCTTAAAAGGGCCCCTTTGTTTGGCATATCACGTAGAAGACTGCACGTTGCTTTACCATCTGCCAGCCCGGCGCCGTCCCTTGGCCTTTGAGTCGTCATGGCAGAAATCTGTGTTACGGGGAGCTGGAAGCATAAATTCCTCCAGAGGCACATGGCGTATCTGACGCTACAGCTTGAGAGCCAGATAGACGCACTGCGCTTGTGGGCCGTAACCCAAACTCCTACCAGAGGTGTGAAGTGAGCAGCCTTACCCTTGAGTTCGCTGTTTTTAATGTTTCCATTAACAGTTTGGGCGCCGAAAGTGCAGGAAATCTAACATTCTCCAATATACTTTGAATATTGGAGGTCCAGAAGATGTCTGAACTGAGCACATGAAGGAAGATGACAAAATAGTTGGAGGACTGCTGCTTGCTTGGGTGCCACCAACCTTGGTCTGCTCAGGGGGTATAATGAATTGAGTAAAATTTTATATATATGCAATCTACATCATGGGCATGCCGTATTTCTGATTTCTGACCATTAGTGATCTTTCTAACAAGATCGTTGTCTAAACCTGACCATCTTTGTACATGTCAATGAACAGGAATTTTTACACTGTATAGAACTTTTTTTTTTTTTTTTTTGCATCTAAGGTGCATCTAAGTACACTGGTACTTGGTTTTGGTACTTATAAATGTTTCTGCTCTGCACGCCGACTATGTAAGACTGTCTCCCGGAACGCGAGAACGATGGAAGCAATGTAGGCCAAATTCCACAACTATCGTTCTGTGCAAAGATGCATTCCAAAGTTGAGACTCATATGAAGCTTCTTCAGTCGCATTGAGCTAAAGCGAGTTGGTATCTTTCAAAGCTGTAGTGTATTTAGTACAAATTCAACTCTTATTTCCCTAGACCTAGCCATATTGTTTCTTCCATGGCTAGTCAGGGAATTAATGATCCAATTCTGTGTGACTCCAGTGCTTGGTGTAATGGAAGAACATAAGCCAGCTTCTGAACATGCTAAAGATCAGGCCTGTTCAACTCCAGTGCTATAGATTGGCTGCGGGGAGTGGTGGCTCAGGCGGCTAAAGCTCTAGATCTAGGATTTGAGGATCTGAAGATCCGGGTTTGAGCTCCACTGTTGGTGGGTTGCCACACCCAACACTAGCCAAACACTACATGCAGTGCTGGCCCCAAGCCTGGAGAAAAACATGAGAGGATCGCATTAAGAAGGGCAACCGGTGTGAAACCTGTGCGGAATGGACGGTCCCCTGTGGCGACCCCTTGATGGGAGCAGCCGAAAAAAAAGTTAGTCCTATAGATTGACTGCCTTACTCAGGTTTGAGGATATGTCGAAACTCTATCTGCAATATTTGGAAATTCCTAAAGACGCACCGGGACTCTCAGGCAATATGACCTCCGAGCCATGCAGACTTGAGAATGCCGGAGAAGCGTTCGACTAAAAACGGACTCCTTCTGGTCTCTGGTTTCTGTCTTTCATCGTTCTTCATTAACATGCTCGTTATCATATCATTAGCTCTATGGTTAAATAATCCAGTGGGAATTTTCTGTGCATGAGAATACTTTCCAATGTTCTTCTGCATACAGTGCCTCAGTAGCATTATCACTGATGTGACTGTAGACTGGAGTCTGGCGTATTAGAAAGCCAGCGTAATAATAAACAGACCAGGCCAGATGACAGGAAGGATGCTGTTTTGTGGCATTATTGGTTTGTCTTGACTGGAAGAGAGGCAATATTTTGTCCCCGAATGTTGCCAGGTTATTGAGCCAAATGCTGATGCTCCTGACAGCCAGACACTGTTATTAGAATTCAGTCTGCTGGCCCATATACACAACTGCACCAGATTTCATTTTTACACACACTCCTGCGAGGACCTTTTAATGCTGCTGATTAATGCTGTCTAGACCCGAACCTTCCTCTAACCTGGACCTCGGAGATTAGGAGCATAAATGAAAACAGTCGTTTTTTTCTGGTGTTCAGCCACATGTTCCCATCATCGGATGTTCCTATCTAGTGAAAACACTTGCTCCCTGTCCAAACACCACACACATACTCACACACACAGCCCGTTTTCCGCCACTGACTGGGACTTGATATACTAGGTCAGGCTTATAGTCCTGTACAAAAAGTCTCGTGTCACCCACATTTCTTCACATTTTGCTTCCAAAGAGCCAGACCTTCCTGTATTTTTAAAGTAGACTTGAGGAATAGCTCTCCAGGCTTCCTGAAGGACTTTTTCGTCATTTCTTTTGGCTCTCATTTTCAGGCAGTCCCTGTACCTGAGCAGTTTCGGAGGAGAGTTTTTTTTGTGTGTGTTTGTTAAGCCACACGGTGACTCTTAAGTTAAATAATCTAATTTAAGAAAACCCAGTGAGAAACAGGTGCAGATGATCATTATTATACTGGGTGGTTGGAACAGACAAGAGGGGAAATGAGGTCGCTGCTGAGGGTGTTACACAAACAACCAATTTTTTATTTCAATTTTATCGTTAGGCACTTTGCAGTAAAACATTTATTCCCATTCATTTAATTTAATTCACACAGTTTAATTTAGTTTAATATGAAGAAACGAGGGCCGGCTCAAGTTTGTTGTTCTTCTACTCTCAGTCCATTTTCACCATGTTTAGTCATTCCCAAATCCCACCAGTTAGCTAGTTTTTCCTCTATCACATGATATAACCAAACTAAAGAACTCACTCAGCATCTGCATCTTTTCAAACTGATACAAATGAAATGTCATAAGCAACCCTATTTAAAGCTCCCATATTTTACTATTTATTTAAAGAGTTAAGACAAGGCTCAGAGCTCATCCAAAGTGTGCCTGTTAATGCTTCAGCTGAACAAAAAAAAAAAAATTCAGATAATACATTTCTGAAGGTATTCTTGTAATCCATCACGACTCCCACACTTCCAGAGAACGGTAGAGCTGAGTAGCTACCCAGAGGAGGGGATCGTATAATATGAGGTCACAATAGGGGAAAACATACAGTAGAATTGAGTTGTTTAAGCACCGACCAACATAAAAATGGGAAAAGCAGGGATCTTTTTTTTCGATTTGACAATGATCTGACTGTCTAAAAATTATTATTTTTTAAAGTACATTTTGCATAACAGATCTCCTTTAATGGACTTTACTTCAAGTGGATTTAACAGAAAAGGGCACTAGCTGCAGATGTGGTTATGCATGAGCCAGGGTTAGGTGTGGGTGTGGTAGAGAGCAAAGGAGCAGAGAGAAAGGTCCGTGTTGAATGTTATTACAATGGACAAAAGAAAAATTATATAATATAAATAAAAATATGTACATTACTACAGTATTGACTATAATAAGAACTATTAACTATTAATAGATGAATTAAAACATGAGGACATTCTGTCACTTTGGTGAGGTGTAACTAACTCCATTTCTCCTTCAGCTGCATTACACCACCCTGTCTTGGATTGTTTTTCTCTAATAGCATGCTGCTTGTGTTTTATTCCTGCAAAAAAACATGTAATTTATCATTATTGCTGTCAGTACCTTGGCGCTGCATTCAGTAGGAGGTTGCCTGGGAAGGCAGTGTTTGTCCTCCTGAGACAAAGTCAGACCGTGTGTAAATTCACGGTGGGAGCCTGATGGGGATTTGTCTTAGGCTGTCCTATGATCAGATGAAAAAAGTATAGAAACAGAATTTATGCCCTAAAAATGTAAAAGGTTAGTTTGACCATTTGGACGTATTTTGTGAAATAGCTTAAAAGCTTAAAATGGCACTTTAAACAGTATGCATATTGAAAGGGGCAAGTGTGGATGCAGAAATAACAGAACAGCGCAGCAGGGTTTGCCAATGCTGCTTGACGTTGCCATAGCAACACTGGCATGGGTGCAGATCCCAATAAAAAGCTTGTGTAAGTCACCGTGGTTTGATGTGGTAGAGGTACTATTCTGGGGTTAGGAACGAATATGAGACAAAAAAAGCAGTTGTTGCATGTTTAGTTTCAGGAGCTGAGAACGACCTGAGAATGAACATCTGGGAGTCATTATTAATGGAATGTTGGTTTATGAATTTGGCCAGAGGAGGGTCTGTAAAGGAAGCCGGATCAGGTCTGATGAGCATTTAGGCTGTCTCCCATTAGGACGTCTTTTATGTGAAATGGGAAAGCCTATTTATGGTATTTAAGAAAAACAAAACTGTGCAACTGGATTTAAGTTGATGAATAATGTAACAGGTTTAGTGGGACTTGGTCCGGAGTGAAAGAGCTTCTTGTTTTCAGGCCTCTTCATTAACACATTTTAGAAAGAGCTCGAATGCATGCTGGTCGCTGTTGTCACAGTTACCCAACACTTTGGCTGTGATTGTGTGAATTTTTTTTTTCTTTTTTTTTTTTTTTTTGCCTGCTGTTATGCAACCAAACTAATCAACCCCTCAAGAGCTGCTGAATCATTCTCACACCATCACAGTCAAATGGTTGACTGCCAATAAATTACTGAAAAAAACTCGACATTACATTTCGAACCATATTGAATGCTTATTCAGAATGATATGATAATCTTATTGATCACTAACAGGAAACACATTTGTTGCAGAATAAAGAGGGAAAAAGGAAAAAACAGCAACAACAACAACAACAGCAAGAAACTAGAAACTAGAATGACAACAAACACGCAGTTGCCACTTTATGATGGTTTATCGAACGCATACTGTACTGTACCTACTCTTACAGATTCTTTGATGCAAATTCTAATATATTATCTGTGCACATTTTAGGCAGATCCTGATTGAAGGTCATCTTTGATTTGCACAGCTCCTGTCAATTCAGTTCATATTAAAGTGCAACAGACATTAGTCGTAGTGCTGCACTATGCATTTATACCACAAGAACCACAGAAGCTGAAAAGTGTTGTTCTCTAAGCAGAAAGAAAGAAAGAAAGAAAGAAGGAAGTAGTATCATGATTTTATTATATACCCATAGCAATAATAATAAAAAAAATATAACCATAAAGTTTCAGATTACTTTTTAAATTCTTTACTCACAGTATTCTTTTTCATTTGTTTACAGTCTTTTTTTTGTGTTTAGATTTTATATTTGCCGAGTTTCACAGCAAAAAGAGAACAGTTTTAGAGATTTTTTATTTTTATTTTTCTATTCATATGATGAAAAGGAATGCACGCTGATGGACAATATTTTGTGCATCTTTTCTCCGAGTCAAAAAGGATATATTAAAAAGCAACAAAATATTTTGACTACATTTTTTTGCATGATTTTGCAAAAGGCTATAATTCCATTACCTGCTGTTTTTATTACAATGGCTAAATCAACCTGGAGGTGTGTTTGTTTATTATAAATAAATAGTATCAATAATATGTTGGTTGAGTTTTAATGAATTGAGTTTTTAAAAAAAGTTTTTTTGTTGTTGAGTTTTTTAAAGAAAAAGCGAGTCAAGCTGAAAAGTTTGAAAAATAGATCAAAGAAAAGGTGTTTAGTTTTGTTGCACACAAAACCTTTTAAATTGCAAGGATTGTTAAAGATCATGAGAAACATTCTAAACAATGTAAAAACCTAAATTTACAACGTCCATCTCTACCAGTTTCACTTTGATCATGAGCTGTCGTTTCACATCAAAGGTACACGTATCCACCGTTTAACCAACAGAAATTAAGTATATTATATCATATTTAAGCAATATCACACAAAAACTGCAGTGCTGATATTCAGTACAACAGCACAACCTCGAGTGTCATATTGATTTTATACAACAGATCTGCAGACACAATTTATTATATAAATATATCATTATAATTATATATAACTGATTATGATGTGTTTTTTCTCCGGGAACACATATCCTTCTGCGAAGTTCACTTTATACTTCCTCTTATTCCGCTTTAAAACATCAGCTCTGTTCCCAAATAGTGTTAAATGAAAATCTAGTGTGCTAGGGTGTATACTCACTTGTTCAACACACTTAGTAGCGCCCTTGATTAGGGGCTATAGAAGGATTTTAAAATAATACGATAAAAAATGATTTGGCACATGTACTTTACAGCACAATTAAATAATGTTTTGCATATCCCAGTTAGGAAGTTGAGATCAGAGCACAGGGTCGGCCAGGATACCAGCAACAGTGGAGCAGGTAGGGTTTAGGGCTTTGCTGAACAGCTCAACTTGGGGCTTGAAACCTCGACCTTCCAATCAGCAATCCAGAGCCTTAACCGTTTGAGTCACCACTAATACCAGTTATTAGAACATCTGTGATGGGAAGAGATACAAATCCCAGTGCTGTTACTGTCTTTTTCCTCCAATCGTGGAATGTCTCTCGCCCAATCAGATGACACGGTCAGAAGTATATTGTATAGCGGTTTCCAAATGAAACATCTTGTTATAGGTAATCTTGTGAGTCAGAGAATAATAATTTCCCAGAAATCGAATAATAAAAGGCTGGAAATGGCGAGTAATACGTTTTACTGTCAAACTGTTCATTTATTCGGTTCATAGTTTCCAGGTTGAAAAAAGCAGTAATTTTCCTAGAAAGCCTTCATTAGACTTGCATTAGCAGACCTTGTGATCTATATGAATGTGTATGTTTTTAACATTAAATGCATCATTATGGTAGCAGTTTTGACAGCCTTAGTATAGAAGGAAGTACTTTCTAGAGAGTTAAACATCCACAAGTTTGTTAATGACCGTTGACTGCTGTGCTGGTTTGTTTCACACCACTGCTGTCTCTTAGAAATCATTTTATGCGATGTTTTAGTTATGTCTACTTAAGAATAAGCGTGTTTATCTTGTGTGTGCATGTGTGTGCGTGTGTGTGTGTGTGTGTGTGTGTGTGTGTGTGTGTTGGAGCATGGTAAAACACCACAATGCTAATCTTTGGCTGTGTGAATCAGTGAAATGACCTGCAATGAATCACAGCCTGTTGAGTCCATTCAACTAGGCTGATTAGCATTACCAGGCTGGGTTGTTGTGGTTTGCTATTGAATAGGCTTTCCGCTAACTGATGGAGCTGTTCAGGCCTGCATGACACACACACACACACACACACATATATACTTACTTTATCCATGTTCACTTAATATGGTGCAAATTGTATAACTAAAATGCATTGTGTGTGCAACATCTTGCTCTTGGATGCTGAGAGATAAAGCTGATGTTGGAACCGGATGCTTTGAAGCAGCCTTAACAATTTCAGGTATTTTTTCGGTTGCTATGGTGATTTCAGGTTGCTCTCCAAGATGGCTGGCATGAAAGAACAGCAATTCATCGAGGAGAAGCCGTTACTTCCAGAAACCCGAGGCCAGGAGACAGAAATGGTGAGTGTGTCTGTATATATATATATATGTGTGTGTGTGTGTGTGTTCATCTGTCTAAATATAGTGGATAAAGTAGAGATTTGGGTGTCCTCATTTTGGAGGATTTTGGTTCTCTGTGAACCCACATAAGTGTTTCAGTTTCAGCATATAGAGGTTACTAACACGATCTGAAAAGCATGACATGCGGGAGTGAGAACAACGTCGCCTAATAATGAATGGTCTCGAAAAAATAACACTTTTGTTAAAAGCCTGTTTTTACGGCTTGGAACATTCTGTTACTTGAGCACATGAACTGTGTTTGATTCCCAGCCATAGAGAGTGAATGACAATATATTAAAAAAAAAAAAGTGAAATGTGATGTGCTGTAATATTTTGTTGTTGTTTTAGATTTTCTGTAAATTTACAAATACTATTCGGAATATGACGATTAGCTGCTCATAGATTCCTGTCTATCATCATATAAACTGCATGTCTGAATCACCACTTTGAATTTATCCTGCAGACCTAAAGTATAAGCAACAAGTATTTAAACCACAAAGACTCAAAACTGGGCTTGATCCGAACAAAGAATCAGCATAGACAATAGAATATAAACTCATGTAGACCATATAGATTATTTCTAGTGTAAAAAAAAGTTTTTTTTATGAGTTTTTATATTTTTACTTTATACCAACTGCTTGAATTGATGCATGTGCTATCTGTGGTGGTCTGGGAAAACCCATCAAATGTTGATGTGGCTGATTTCTAGCACAATTTTTGCAAAGCATTCTTCCTTTAATCATCTCCATACTTTAAAAAGTTATGGCTTTTTGAAGCTTTTACATGTTCAAATAACACCTACTGTATGTTCACTCACTCAATCATCATCCATACAGCTTTATCCCATACACAGGGTCACGGGGGGGCCTGGACCCTATCCCACAGCGTGCCAATTCATCAGAGGGCACACACGTACACACACTCACATGCTGATTAGAATTTGGGAATGCCAGTTAGCCTAATCTGCATGTCTTTGGACTGTGGGAGGAAACCGGAATACCCGGAGGAAACCAACCAAGTACAGGGAGACGATGCAAACTTCATGCACACAGACCCAAGGCGGGAATCGAACCCGGACCCTGGAGATGCGAGGCCACAGTGCTAACCACTAAGCCACTGTGCCGTCTAACTCCTACATTATTATAATAAATCAAGCTTGTAAATGTACGCAGTTCTATTTAACGCATTTGACATAAACCTACCATTATTTTACGACTTACTGTATGTTTGTTCAACTCACAGTGGTGGCCAAAAGAATTGAGACGAAAGTGAAATGTACATTTTTAATGACGTTCTCAATTTGCTTAAAGAATGACAGTCAAGATGCTAAAAATAATTTGTTATTCAATGCAATGAAATTACTATACAACAATCAATATTAAGTATGAAGTTCTTCATTCTTCAAAACACGCAGTCGAAACATCTGTAGTAGTCTGGTGTTACTCGCAGAGGCGAACACCCTGGCTGTAATCTGCAAGTGTTGTTTGTGAATAATCGTGTGTACAGTCCACACCGACAGTTGTTGATGACAACTTGCTATCTATCGATTTGCAAGGATCAGACGTTCTACTCACTGAATGTTCACGGGAAAGACTGCAGAGCCACCTCGGCCCGGATCGTCATTAACACCAGCCAGATGTTTTACTGCGGCTAAGAGTCTCATCACCATACTGCCGTCTGTAAATGTAAATCGGTTTTACACCTACATTCATCAAAGATATTTCAGCACAAGTCCCGGTTTGACTTGAACGCCCCTTGTATAATACATACCATATACTGGGTTGTCTTTTGACCAGTACTGTAAATGTATAATAAGTGGAAATTACGTCCTTAAGTTAAATATGTTCATATACAAGTTTTGCTTTCAGTGTATCTACAGTACAACAAGGAAATATAAGTACGTATATTTGATCAAAAGGGTCCAGAAATATTTCTTTTACAGAACGCTACACAGTTTCATCACATGAAGGGTATTCCCAGACTGCCCCAGTTATTTGTTTGTGGGTTTTTCTTTGCGGTATTTTTTCAACAACTTCAAGATGGTTAAGAGAGCTTAATGCTGAAGTAGCACTTTAGTCAGGCAAGGTGAAATCTGTATACAGTATAGGACATGTCATAGTCCGCACATATACAAGTCGCTGTGTGTTTTCCCTGTAACACGTGTTTATGTGTAATGAGGCAGGCAAAGGCAGCGTGTGTGAACGCAGGACCCTGCCCCCAGCCAGCACGCCCTGCCCGCAAGTGGCATGAGATCGCTCGCCATTGGCTCGGTGTGACACGCCGCCACCGGACCAGCGGGGAGTGCATCCCGGTAACAAATGCACAGGCCACGCCCACTTCGTCCAACAGTAGATTAAAAGTGAATGAGCTTTTCAGAAAGAAACTCTCCACTCTTGAAGGATCACAACACTGCAGAGCTTAGTGTTTTTTCCATGACTGACAACTGACAGAGGCTTTTATCCAACCCCGAATGGTACAGCACCATGGCCGAGTGTTCCACCATGGTTCTCTGTCTGACCTGGCGTTTGAACCTTAACCACTGAACGAATAAAGCGATGGAGTAGTGCTTTAGTCATTCAGTCTATCCTTTTGTTTTTGGAAGCTAAAAGAGAAAACTGTATCCTATTAAACGCCGCTGTAATTGTATGTTGCCATAGCAATGTCCTCCTGTGATGTCAGCATAGCAGACAACCTCTGACTTCTCACAGGAATTACAAAAATACAGCACTGACCAATAAATCAGCGATTTACGGTTATTTCAGTATAAACAGATTTAGTGTGGTGGAGTTTTCCCACTAGGTGTTGTGGTTAAGGTCAAATCCCAAACCTTATACCTGTGCCCAGGATTCGTGGATTGGACTCTGCCTCACTCAGGCCTTTTGTCTAAAAGCATCAACTTAATGAAGGAATCGATACTAAACTCTGCAGTGATCCAAGACTATGAAGATAGAATAAATCAGGCCAACAAAATCCTGATTCTGAACTAAATTTCTCTCAATCTTTACAGTCATGACAGATTCAGATGATCTTCATAGAGAAACTGGAGCAGAAATAGAAATCAGTAAATAGAACCTAAAAGCTCTTTTTTATTTATTTATGGGTAACACCTTACTCTAAGGTCCACAACTAAGCAACAAACTAATAATAATGAATTGATACATGAACTAATCTTTAGCACATAAGGAAATAATGAAGTGTATACATTACCAGGCATCTGAGTCATTGGTGAGATTCACCCATTTGTAGATCAACTAGGCACCATGGAGGCCACTGGTGACCATTGTATTTATTCCCATTTTATGACCATGGTTGGACCTCCACTCAACATTCGCACCCATTCACACGTTACGGGCAATTTGGGAACGCCAGTTAGCTTAATCTGCATATCTTTGGACTGTGGGAGGAAAACCAGAGTACCCGGAGGAAACCCACCAAGCTACACCACAGTGCCGCCCATATATGACAAGACATTAATGATAGTAATAAATACGTATTAAGGATAATTAAGGAATAAGTAGAATATTGTTAACTCATTCTGTTAATGAGTATAATGTTTTGTATTAAAAAAACAACAACTCCATTAACATTGTGAAAAGGAAAGGTTTGAAACCATTTTGAACAGGTTTGCTAGCACCTCCAATCCTAAACTAAATCTAAGCATAGGAATAATAATTTAATATTGTAATTTGGTGGTATGTATAATTTTATTAGTACATTCTTCAGTTATTTACACAATGGATTTGAAGAGACTCTACAGCACTGATGAGATTTCAGGTTTTTGTGATCATTTCAGATCTTTTTCCATCTTTACTGATCAATATCAACCAACAAGGCTCAAGTGAAAAACAAATAATAGTATTTTATAAGTAAAAAGTAAAAATGAAAATCAAACAAAAAATGTTTTGCTGCTGTTCTTCTTCTTCCTCCATTCCTTTGTTGATTCATGGTTTGGAATATGCTTAACAGACAGGATATTTTTTCTTTATCTTCAGCTGACTTGCAGACAACATCAGGTTTTATTCTGCAATAATAGATAGCTCCATTCCCAGTTAAAAAAACAATGCAGTCTCACAGCACGATGCTACCACCACCATATGTCACCCTGGGAATGGTATTGTGACCTGCTACAGTATGTGACCTGTGAAGTGCTTAAAGAGACAATTATTATTTTTTTAATAAACTATAAAAATCAATTGAAACCAAAAAGATCAAAGAAACCAAAAAGATCAAAAATAGCTTCTCTTAATTTGAAGTTAATCATAATCACGACTTTTGTATGATAATTTATTTTGAACATGAATTTAACATAATTGGTTCATTTTGAACACATTCACATGACCATATAAAGGGTGTGCCCAGGGATTAAAAAAAAAAAAAAAAAGATTTGTCTTACATTTGAAATTTGTCATTGGTATGCGTTTGGTTTATACCTTACATCAAAAGCCTGCAATTCTATCAGGAAGTGTAGACTTTTTACATCCACTGTATGACTCAGTCGCCTGTTAACATTTGCACGTATTATTTCCTGATGTGCTAAGGTTTAGTGTGTGTATTCATTCATCAGTATTAATATATTATTTCTTGTGGATCTTATAGTAAAGCCTTGCCAATTAATAAATATGTCTTTTGTCAGATATTAGGTATTAAATTATGGTATTGTTGATTACATAGATTGATCAAGATTATGTAATTGCTGCTTGAAGGCAAAAAGAAAATAAAAACTCACTTCAGTGCACAGGTTTGTAAACCACCGCTTCTGTCAGTTTATCATAATACATTTCTAAATCACTTCAGTCATGTTAAGTCAGGAGACTTCAGACAGGAAAAAATGATCAAGGATTTTTCACACGTGTGAAGTGAACCTGCATTCCAGTACTGTGTGTAATGTGTTCTTGTCGACTTCCTAACATAATTTCCTTTTGAGAGAAAAACATTTCTTATTTTATTTTATGGTCTGTTCCAATACCGAGCATAAATGAAATACAGTATACAGTAGATTAAAAAAAAAATCCTTTTCAAGATAGAAAAGAGGTATAAAAGACAGCTTAAATTTTTTACTCCAATTAAAATATTAAGATATAAAGCCTTAAATGTCTCAATATACAAGAACTATTCACAAAAAGGCATCTCACGTTGACTTTAGTTAGTGAGAGTAAATTTTACAACATCCGTAAGGTTAACAACATCCTCTGCTGTCTGCTAGTATGAGAATAACTTGCTAAACGCTACTAGCTAGCTTTGACAATACAACTTGCGGTACTAACCACAAAGTGTAAATAGCAGCAGGAGGATTTTACTGATGAGTATTTGTTATGGATTTTAATTAACTTCTTGAATCTTTTCATGCCAAAACGTTGACCTTTTTATATTATTATAGAGGAATGTTGTGATGTACAAAGCAGAAAGCAGTAGGTTTTTCTAATTATATTATAAGTTTTAGGTCTACTGTATATAATTATTAGATGCATGAAAAAAAAAATCTAATCAAATCAACTTGAAAACTACTTTATATAAGCATGAACAGAAATACAAAAAAAAAAGTACAAGAAAAAGTAATAGCTGTTTTAAAATGTAGCTGAACATTTCATTCACAAGAGAGTATTAAGACAGTATGATGTAATACTACTGAGCCCCATAATAGAAGGCAGTGGCGGCCGGTCAATAAGGGGCGCTGGGGCGCCGCCCCCTTAAAGTTAGGCAGAGTAGAATGCTACTTAACATGTAATTATTTAACATAATAATTATTTATTTTAATAATGAAATGAAGTCATTTAGCCACAATATTCCCCTGTATTTCTTAATATAATTTATTTACAATATAAAAAAAAATCTTAACTGTGCTGCGTTCATTTGTGTTCGTATACGCGGGGCGCCGGACAAACGAGTGTCTATGTAGGCGCGTAAATTTTTGAAAAGCATGTGATTTGAGGCTGAGTTCTAACTGGATTTTTTCAAATCATCCTCCCACTTTTGTTCTTAGCAAATCAATATTGTTTTTAAATATTTGCGGTCATGTGATTGGACCATTCTCAACGTGTCTTATTAACGGTCAGCAGATTGATAGTTAATGTATTGAATAGTGATTGACGTGGAAGCAGCTAAATACGAGAGAAAATTCTATAAATCTAATCTATCTAATCTAAATATAATTCTATATAGAAAAAAAGTTGAAGAGCTTGGACTAAGTCGACCTGATCTTCTAATTAAGCAGATCCCCCAGATCCCCCCCTCCCCCCCCCCTCACAAAAAAAATTGCACCAGCCACCTCTGATAGAAGGGGAAAAAATATGACAGACATAACAGGAGAGAAAAAAATGCAAAAAAAGAAAGTAAAATTTGAACATTTATGTTTTAGGCATTTAGGCATTTGGCAGTGTTTTTATCCAGAGTGACTTACAAAAGTGCTTTGAGAAGTTAAGAAGAGTCGTTGCTAGACAAATTTCTCTTTTTTTGTTAGAGTACATTACAAATATAATTAAAACACAAAGAATTGCGCAACTTTTAGCAAGCCTCTGTGTGAGGTTGAAGAATCCTGCCTTCTGTGTTATGATTGGTTAGATGACATTGGTCTTGTCTACGATTGGTTCGAAACCTATAGAATGAAGGCGGGACTTAAATTAGTCCAGTTTTGCAGAATATTTGTTAATTGTTAAAACTCAATGTTAGTCTAAGCCAAATGTATTTGCATAATTAAGTACTTTCTAAATAATAATGACAATTATTTAAATAATAATAATAAAAAATAACTTTTACAAAACTGTTAGCCAGTTCCTGTTAGCATGCGGGTGAGAGTTTAGGAAATGCCACCTTCTAGATTGATTAGAAACCTACAGTATGGGTTCAGACTTTTTTCCCCCTCACTAGGTAGTAAACACTTCATGAGTCATGAAGGGAAGTCGACGAGGGCGTATTAAAACACTATTGGAACGAGGTGCTTGACTCACATCAGCGTGTCCGTTAGTACACATTTTACAGATGACTGATCACTCTGTTTGTCGTTGGGTTTGTTCACGCTCAGTGTTGTGGCTTGTACTAAGTGCTTTGTCAGTGGTGGCATTAAATCTGCATCATGTTTAACCACAGACTAAAGTAGCCCATAATCACATAACGATAGTCCCAGGTTTTATTCTGGTGAATCCCTGAAACCCGCTAATCTGAATGCAACTGCAAGCTCTCGTTTGTCTCTTTATCCCTCACAAGCCAGATTGGCTCACTCTCCCAACATACACACGGTGTCCTAAATGATGTTAAACCAAGAGTTGGTAAGTTTATATTTCCAGAGCTTGCTTTTAATCTTGCAATAGCTGTGGTGATAATATTACTAATACATTACTAACACATCTCTCTTAACTCTCTTTAGCAGGGAGAGTATCTATGTTCCCAGGGCCACATGTTCCACACTTCTCTGATTAATTGGAGGAATTTGTAGATCTTGAAATAAAGCTAAACTCCGTTATCTGATACATGATTTTGAATGCAATTTTAAAGATACACCAAGCCCTGGGGATATAGTGTTATCTCGATTCAGTATAACTGAATCAGCTTCACACAGATGGTAGATGACGTCTGACTACTGATTCAAGACGGGTGGACGGGTGACCCTTCCTTCAAACACTTCACTTGCATACGTGTTTAATCTATTATTTATCATTGGCTTGATAAATAATCCCATGCATATCATTATGTAGTGGTTTAAACTACATTCATATGCATGCTTAGCCATGTTCTTTGTACAGTTTCTTTATTTAATTGTAATTGTGTTATATTTTCAGCATCTTTGCAGTTTCAAATAACATTTCTTGCTTTTGAATTCTTGCAAGATTCTGAGACACACTTGGCCGTATTCAGAGTTGCTAACGGAACTCCAACATTTAGGTCAATATTTCAGCAGGGAAATTTACACATATTCAGAGTTTGGTTATATACAGTAGGCACTTAAGTCATTTTTTGGGGCTGCCCACTGAGATTATGCAAATAGGAGAAGCACACAAGATGTTTTCTTTTTTTTCTTTTTCAATAGTGCCTAGTCGAATTCCTTTAAACACAAATACTTGCCTTATATCGTGCCTTGAAAAAGGAAAGAGGTCTAGAAGAAATCGTTCTTTCTTTGCTGTTAAATGTGGTATGATGTAATACCCAATTTTACACAAATTTAAAAGAAAAAAGACAAAACACTAATATGATGATGTATACGTATATGAGATTATGGCAGGCATAAGAATAAATCAAATGACAGAATGCAGACCTAGTTGACTAGGTCGACTAGTTGCTTGACTAGTCCTAGTTCTAATAATCAAACATTAATGACTAAATAATAATTTGGTTTAATCTAACAATGTGGCTTCCAGTCATTAATGGGCAGAGTATAAAACTGTTAATAAAACAAAAATTGATTTTGGCCTTTGTGTAGCTTTTGTCTATTGATTATATATCTATTTTATTAAAATAAATGAAGTTTGGAAATGTACTTCAAGCTGTTTAATTTTGTTTAATGGTGCACACCATCATTTACTATTGTGCAGTTTTTCAACTTTGTTCTGATTTTAACTGGGTAAAATTTACTTTTTAATTTGCTTCTAATCAAAATATGTTTAAACATGATTTTTTTGTTCCTCAGAATTCTGACTTTAATCTTAGAATTCTGACTTAAAGCCCCAAATTCTGACTTTTTCTCAGAATTCTAACTTTAAACTCTGAATTATGACTTTAAACCCATAATTCCTACTTTAATTTCAGAATTTAACCTAAAGCCGAAATTCTGGGATGAAAGATGATGATGATTCGGGAAATAAAATTTAGAACTCAAATATGGTATTAATAATTAATGGTGGCCTTAACCCGTACCTAACATTCATCAGGCAATGCCATGCAAATTATGATAAGTAATTATTTCTCTGATATAGTATCATTTGTGAGAAAAAAAAAATGTTTTTTTATAAATTCTGATTGGACAATTGTAATAATTCATTAATAGTGTTATATTCGTAAGTCTTAAATAACATTTGTTTTGACTGTATTTCTATAGACCAAAAACAAAAAGATTGCACTTGATTGAATATTGATCCTTGATTGAGACGATATCAGGCAAAAAAAAAAAAAAGAGCTTAAATCGAGACTCAGAACTGACCATACCTTGTGTATAGTCTGAGGTCTGAGTACTAATGTGTACAATTCTATACGTCTGAATTGTCACTACACGCATAACTCAACTCTGAGTACGGCACTGTGCATAATTTGATGTCTACACCTAAGCTAACCCCTTTTCACTTGTGCCATGTGTTGTTTAAGGATGTCCACTTACACACACACTAACCTCTCTGCTTCTCTACTCTGGTGTTCAGGAATTGATCCACCTGAGGAATGAAAACAGATGAGAACTGGGTATCATGATCTGTACTGTATAATGCTAGCCGGTTCCTGTTTTCATTCTGTTCTCTTTAGTCATCTGTATTACAGCGTATTCGAGAGAAGCGAAACAGTCCTGTGCATCTGAGATCAGCCGGAAAGGAGAATATTTGACAGTGATCATAGCTGATAAATTAGTGCTCTTTCAAGCAGCTCCAGTTATGCAAACTGTGTACTTTTGTGTAGTTATTCTAGTGGTCGTGACTGTGTATATGTTCATGTGTTGCAGGAGAACTGTGAGAGCTTCATGCCGGTAGGAGACTGGAAGGTAACGTTTAAATTGTCATTCCTAAAGAATAACTAGCAGTAATATTCTTTAAAATAAGTAATCCATACACTTAGAGAGTGTGTGTGTGTGTGTGTGTGATTACTGACCACTTAGCACAGCTTTAATGAAACGGTAATGGAGTGTGCATGGGTGGTGAATACGCCTCCAGTTTACGGGTCTCAGACTGAAAATGGAGACCTGATGCTCTGTGGCCGGGACTATCGATTGAGATAGAGATTGAACTACTGTAGGAGCTCAGATCTATTAATTATGCATGGACGCATAAGAGTAGTTTTCTCTCATGTGATTTGTGTATGAAGCAAAGAAATAAAGATGAGTACGCGTATAGCTGAATCACTGTGACTAGTGAAGTCAAGGTCGGATTGTCTCGTCTGTCAATCCATAAACGCACGGCAGGATCAGATATCAAGCTTTCAGGATGACGGCGAGACATCAACCTAAAGCTCAGCGTCCATCAAAATCAATCAGCATAGGAGGTTGTAGCATCGTGTACACAACATAGACATATCATACCAGATGCACGTACACTGAAAACACTAGTGTGACATTGAAACTTTGAAAATAAATGGTTTCAATCTAAACAGGAAAAGGAGGAAAAAATTGTATAGCAAAATCAAATGAGATGAAATGAATGTCACATCAGAACTGCAAGAGTGATAGACAGGTCTAGAGAGCCTTCTAGTGGTTAAAGGAAATCCAGTACAAGAATCACGTCCTATGACCGATAGGTCAATACATCCGTCTATCGGGCAACGGCATGAAGTCTATGCATATAGAATATCTCACAGTCAATATTATTCAAAATATTCCTCAGTTAACGGATTTTGTACTGTATGTATTTATTTATGTTTGTTTTAGTATATACAGTACATTCAGTATATTGCGTTGACATTCTTATACAAGGGGCGTTCAAGTCAAACCAGGACTTTTGAAATTCTTGTAAATGAAGGCATTTTGACTAAATGGACATTTAGAGAAAACCTGTAGTACAGAATGAGGATGAGACTCTTGAAAAAGCTTGAAAAAAAAAAAGAGAAGCTTCGTAAAAGGAAGGATTTAGTTTTAGAGCTAGCTGCTTGAATAGAGCAGGAAGAGATAACAACACCTTGCTTTGCAAACTACAAACTGCAAATAGATGTACAAGATGTACAAGAGGTGTTCGAGTCAAACTGGGACATGTGATAGAAACTTTCACGGATGAAGGCAGTAAAACGTTCGAATGGTGCAAACATTCTAAAGAAGGTCGTGCATCCGTGAATGACGATCCCAGCCGAGGTGGCTCAGATGGATCCATACTACTCGATGGATGACTTGTCTGTGGGAACTGTACGCACAGTCATTCACCAACACCACTTGCACATTACAGGAACACAGCTCGAAGTTTTTGCCACATCCCCCATAGAGTCCTGACGTCACTCCAAAGCATTTTCGCATGTTTGGGCCAGTAATGAGCTCTTGGAAGGCCAGTGTTTCAGACGTGAAGCAGGAAGTCTGATCATGGTTCGTGGCATACAGGGGAAACTTTCTACCTTGATGGAATCCAGGCAGGTTTTTACTCAAAGTCCGGGTTTGACTTGAACCTTCCTCTACTTGTATCACTTGTATTCCTGGAAAATAAAGTGCAGTAGTTCACTTATATTCGGAGGACCGTCTAACACTTGGACAGTGCACCACTGAGATGGAACAAGATCACGGAGATAATCAAGACATTTAGAGCAAGAGTGGCCGCTGGTTGAGTGCACTACCATACAGGGTATAGCTCTCAGATAGCTCTTTGAAGAAACTATATATACTAATGATTAATTATCCAGCACTGGTAGCTTGGTGGTACTGAGAGCAAAATTGAGAACAGCAGCTTAAGACCTTAACCAACAGAATACCACTGTCATTATTTTCACGCCCGCTCTCCTTTACCCCTCCTCTACCATCTGGCGGCATTTTACCCCTGTTGTGAACGTTACCCATTATTCATAATTGCCCCCCAATAAACACATCAGCACATGCATCTCTCTCTCTCTCTCTCTCTCTCTCTCTCTCTCTTCAGAGACACTTTGAGAGGAGAAAAGTCATTCCTATTTATTTGAAGCGTTTAATTAAAACACTGAGAAAAAGTGAACTGGCTTTGGTCTCCATGTTAAAGACATGCCATGTTTGCTACATTTGTGTGCATATGCTTGCATAATCCTGGAATTAAATGAGGAAGAAAAAGTAATGAAACTTACAGTGGCAACTTGTATGAATGCTACATTTCTTACATGGTCAATACATATGCGTAAAGATATTAATACAAAAAAAAAAAAACACTAAAAAGCAAAAAAAAAATTTTAGACTCTTTTTAGACGTGAGACAGTATTTAAATGATTTGTTTAACCACTCTTCAGCTATAGCTCCGTTTTTGTGATTATAATTAAACTCAGTGTTAAAAGCCTTACATAAGGAATGCAGCGCAAAACATTTAGCCGTTAAGGTTGCATTGTGACCGATTCTCTGCACTATTCTGTGCATATAAACATTTAGCATAATATAGAAATAGAAATGTTAAATGATAATGCTTCAAAGTTGTGAGTCTTGTGAGAAGATCATAGTGCTGAGTGAATTAACTAATTGTGCAATGGATGATGACATACGGGAACAAATTTGAGTTTGGCTGTGTGCCAAATAATTTTTTTTTCAAAGAAGGTCAATTTAGGAAATGCTTATTGACAACATGCAGTACTGTGCAACAGTCTTGAGCCAACCCTCAATTTGCTTATTTATCTGATGTAGTCTTGAGGAATAGTTCTTCACACTTCCTGAAGGATTTTATTCAGTCTAGTCCCTGTGCAGATTAATGATTTTTGTTGGTTAAGCCACACAGTGACCTATGAATCATTCAAGCAAAAAAACATCTCACTTAAGGCATGAACCAGTGACAACCAGGTGGAAATGATGACAGATGATCAGGCAGGTGATTAGTGTACCGGTGATGCTGAATGCTGAGTGGTCGGAACAGACGAGAGGGGAAACGAGGTTGCTGCTGAGGTTGTTACGTAAGCAACCAATTAAAATATATATATCTTTAAGAACTTTGTAGCCTGTCGCAGTAAAACATTTGTTCCAATTTCTTGAATTTATTCAAAATTATTTAATAAAATGTTATTTAATTTGAAGACATGTGGGGTGGATCAAGACTTTCGCACAGTACTGTTTGCAACTTGCATGACAGGTGTAGCATATGAAAAGAGAACTTTAAGATCTGTCCACAATTGTTCATTTTGTTTTGCTTAGATCAGATATTTGCAATTAATTATCGTAAATGCAACATTTTTATGGAAGCAGAAAATATATATTTTTTTACATTAAGGCAGAAAATC
Source organism: Clarias platycephalus (assembly GCA_030068275.1). Taxonomy (NCBI): domain Eukaryota; kingdom Metazoa; phylum Chordata; class Actinopteri; order Siluriformes; family Clariidae; genus Clarias; species Clarias platycephalus. The sequence goes on along the minus strand of JAQQZT010000002.1, from coordinate 25,238,764 downwards.
AGTTTTGTGTCACTCCAACCTGGTAATGTGCATCGCATTTATTGTACAAACAACTGAATCATCATTCCGTGCTGCTGTTATGGTCATGTGTGGAGCGAATTGGGACCAGATTGCACCAGATCAGAAGGGAGCCGGGCGGTAAAAAGGGGGGGGGGGAGGGACTGAGAGGAAGGGGGGGATGGTGAATTAGTATAAGACCACGTTCACCATGCATGACCCAGAAATGCTGCAGAGGAGAAAATGTAGGATGACAACACAGTTTCCTGAAAGACAGAAAAACCGGCCAATCATATAGCACTGAGAGCCAATAGGAGGCTGAAGTGTACTATAAAGGCGGGGCGGGGGAAGATACGAGCAGGAGAAGGAGGAAAGGAGAGGAAGAGAAAAGCACCGTAGCAACAGAAACATCTCTGCATCCTCTTGCTGTCTGGATCCTACAGAAGAAACCATCGTTCTTCTGAGTCATCTTAAATCAGACTCTTCCTCTTCTGCATCCTCATCCTCCTCTTTAGCAGCCATGCCTGAGTGTTGGGATGGGGTGAGTGCTGTTAGACTGACTGATGGATGGCAATAATTTGAATATTAAAAAACGTTGTAGTTTTGCTGTTTAGAATTAGAAGAAAATGTCGTATTTATGTTAACAGTGTTTAAGCATTATTTAAGTGGTGTATATACTGTGTAGTTATATTTCAGGAAATACGTCTGTTGAAATATATAAGAACACATTAATAAGGAAATATACAGTATAATAACAATCCAATACGTAATATGCTTCCATAGTGGTAATAAGTAATAAAGTAACTCAGCGGTTGCATTTCACTGGAGCATGACATCACATCATGTCTACTACTGTATCATACAGCTGAAAAAAAGATTATCTTTATTATTATTATTATTTTTTTTTTTTTTTAAACTCTATTTCATTCACACTACTATGGTTGATATGTGTGTCTGTGATGTCTGCTGGGGATAAGGGTCTCTTCTGTGACATGCTTCTAAGGTGGCAGTGCAGGTGCAGAGTCATTCCTACAGCACACACACACACACACACACACACACACACACACACACACACACACACACACACACACACACACACACAAAATAA
>JAQQZT010000002.1:25153326-25166299 GCA_030068275.1 Clarias platycephalus | reverse complement strand
TTTATGTATTTATTTTTTTGGGCTGTGGAACGAATAATTTGAGTTTCCATTATTTCTTATGGGAAAATAAAATTTGGGAGTGTTTGGGAATACGAACCCACTTCCGGAACGAATTAGGCTCGTAATCCGAGGTTCCACTGTATTTTAAATGCCTTAATTTTATAATTATCCAATTATTTTTTTATAAACTGTAACGCAAAGTCATAATTTGTTAATGAGAAGTTAAATTCCTGTTTAATTAGTCATTCTTGACTTTCAACAGATTACTGGGTGAGGCTTCGGCTTGGTTGGAATGAAAGCCTGCACCCACACCGGCACTTTCCTGAACTGCTGCATTGGTGCAAGTAAATAATTAGGACAGCAGACTTACCTGAGGTCCTCCCTCTCTCTGATCCACTGCTCAATCACTGATTGTGAGGCAGAGTCTCGGTGCACCTACCACACACAGATTAAACACATAGAATTATACTTTCCTGAATATAATCAAAGATCCAAAATCTTATTTCGGTTCCATAACCTGTCCGTCTTATGATTTATTTCAGGAATGTGAGTTTTGCTGATTGTTAAGTTTGCTCCACCCTGTAACTGCACATATTTATTTGTGATGTTGTCGATACTGATGATTATTTATACAATTCATAGTCTTAATCTTTTCACTCTTATTTATTCTAGCCAGGATTACTGTATTATTACCTTGGCTACCAAAATCTATAGAATTTGCCTAATATAGCCAAATAAGACATACATTTAAATTAGTATTCTCTCTAAGTGATCCAACACAGACACAATTCAGTATGACTGCAGATCAATCCCTGCTATCTGATTTCACCCTAATGTGGACGGGCTGCCTGTTGAGTCTGGTTCCTCTCAAGGTTACTTCCCGTTGCCATCTCAGGGACCCTTGGCTTGCTCATCAGGGACAAACTGATCATTATGATTTAGACATATTACCCCACACTTTTCAAACTCATTTCCATCTTTTTTTTTTGATTCTGTAAAGCTGCTTTGCGACAATGACCTTTGTTAAAAGCTCCATATAAATAAAAACTGAATTGAACCGAACTGAATTGAAAAGCATCCAGGAAGTCACTAAAGCTGTGATCACACTCAATGAAGCCAAACCTGCATCTTCTCCAACAGATTGGTCAGATTCTGCAGCCATGTCATGGTGTGTACATATTCCTCCGTGTTCATGATCTTGATCTCCTTCCGTAGCTCAGGGATGATGGCACCTGTCCTCCACCCATGCTTCAGGGTCAGGTCCTAAAAACAGAACCACATCACTCATTCAGCTTGAAACCCTAAATTAGACTTTAGTCCTGGGAACTCACTGTGCTGTACTGTTTGTCCTGGCAGATCTAGATTCCAATCGTATGTGACTCAGTTCTCCTAATCTACCACTAATTTGTCTATAGCGGATGAAAGAATTTCAGTACATTTTCCTGTACTTTGAAAAGAAACAGATACTTAAAAGGTATAACGGTTATTTTAGTTCATCCATAAGAATTTATTTTTGTTTGTTAAATTCTTTAACAAATTTCTATATTTATACACACTGTCCTTAACGGACCAAATTCACAGCCATGTTGTATCAAACAGTTATGTGATACTGTACCACATGTACTGTACCAAGTAGCCCTGTGCATGGACACCAGAAAAAAACTAATAGCTCTAGTAATTCTATTTAAAGATTAAAAGATTAATTGATACAAATCCTACATATACATGTTTTCTTGAGCTATTTTTTTTTTTTAACAGTTCAATATTAATACTTAAATTCTACAGTTGATATTTTTATCTTTACTTCTACATTCAGTATTTGTTATGAGAGATAACTCACTCATTAGTTCGAGTACATTCCAGTGGAACCTCGGGTTGCGAGTGCTTCGCAAGATAATTAAAAAAAAAAAGTTTGACTTGAAAAACGACCAAGTCTTTACGAGTACCATGTATCTCACATGCGCTTCTTGTTTTGACACCGAGTGTCACGTAATCACAACTGAGCCAACGTTTTTTCTCTCTCTTGCGCTGCTGGTAATCGTCTCCCCTGCTGGGTCTTAGTGCTCGTCTCTTACTGGTATAATCAAAATCTGTGTACGCATGTACTGTTTACTATAACACTGTGACCATGTGTGTGCGCGTAAAACCATTTTTTTGTGTGTTTGTATGCGTGTGTGTACAGCGCGCGTGTAAAGCAAAAGAAAGTCTTATTAGAGAGGTTAAAGATTCATTTTGTATCATCTTGCTGTTATGTGCACACACACACACACACACACAAATACAACCAAATGTAAAGTGCAGGTCAATTGGTTTTATTTTTGCTATTGTGATTCCGTTAGTGTGCGCTCAGCTAATTTTTCTGATAAAACAGTCTTTCTGTTAATGTGTGCGTATGTGTGTGAAACTTAAATAAGAGAGGAGGAGGTTTCCATTTGGGTTTCCATTATTTAATATGGGAAATCCGCTTTGATTTACGAGTGTTTTGTAATATGAGCCCGCTTCCGGAACAAAGTATTCTCATAATCCAAGGTTCCTTGGTATAACACTTTTTACATTTATTTTATTTATATTATATCATTTGTTATATTCTATTTATTTGCATTAGTAACACAAGTGATTTTTTTGGGGGGTGTTTGATAAACTAAATAAAAAATTTGATGGGAAGTTTTCAGCTATGTATATTTCCTTGTAAATGCTCCAGTTTTTAAAATTATAATAATTTTGAAGCCGAGAAGATTTTAAAGGTATAATATATAGGTATAAAAGAGTCATGTATTGGCTGACAATTGAGGTTTCAGAAAAGAAAAAGTGATATTTCTATTTTAGTCATTTAATAAAGAAAGCTCAGAGGCTCTTGGCAGAAACTCTTTTTCACCCATAATGCCTAGTTCTAGTGTGTGCACTAGCATAGTTTGTTTGCATGAGTGTCTCACAGCAAGGTCACTGTAGATGTGGTCTCCAAAATATAAAACCCTTGAGCCCCTCCAGCCAGTGAGTCTCAGGAACTCATACAGGTTTCCCTGGAAACAAAGAAATGCACACAATCACCCACACAATCTAAAAAAAAAACATGGTAATGCTCCAATGCTGTAATTTATACTTCACAATATCCAGGACAGGAGTGGCACTGGGGGGGGGGGCGTGGGGGGGAACACATGAGCTGGCTGCCATGTTTGGGTTCAGCCTAAAGGGCATACTGCACCTGCTTATAAATCTGCCCCTTCTCCAGGTGGTGTATTCTGTCCCATAGCAACATTCCTTTTTCAGTAACTCGTCGGAATGGCCTTTGAAGACACACACACACACACACACACACACACACACAAAAACAAAAGTAAACTCCAAAGGTTGCTTATAATTGTGCCCGAGTTCATTCATCCAAGCACCAATTTTAGTTTTATGACTTCCTGTTTTTCCAGGAACTCACTTTCTACGGTCATTGAAGAAACTTGGCTTGTCGGCCTGCACTATGACGACATCGAATAAATCCCGCCAGTCTTTTCCGACAATGTAGTTCATTCCTCTATCTCTAAACATAGATGGACATAATAATCAGTACACACAGAAATAATGTTAAGTGAAGTGTGAAAGCCATTCAATTACACTTACACAAAATCAAAGGGGCTGTTTGTGATCAGGAACATTTTCTTTCCATTTGTTGAAAGCTTTTTTAAAACAGCATGGGTCTGTTCAGCGTAACAGATATACTTCTCTATGAAAGGAAAAAAACAAAACCAAGTAAAGGTTGTGTGAATATACTGTATATACCGACATCACCATATTTATACAGAGTGATTCACTCGAAAGAGGCCCTGAATATTCTGTAATACCTCTCGCTGGGATGAAGCAATCTGAACGATGTTTAAATTCTACATGTGCTCCTGAGTATATGGAGCTTCAAATACGCTTCAAGTACGTCGGGATGACCCTGAGTGGGAGATTTGAAGGAAATGCCCCGCCCCACACACAGACATATTATTGGCAAAAACGCAGAGCGCTGCATTGAAATGCGTCAGTGATCTCCATTGAAAACGGAGATCACATCCAGCATCGCATGGAATGCAATTGATTACACATAAGTCAAGGTATGTAACACATGTTTTTGTTTCAGACTGCTTCATCATAGGTAGAGTTATCACAGAATATTCAGGGCCTCTTTCAAGTGAATCACCCCAACTGTAAAGAACAGTTTTTTTTAACAAACAAAAGAACAAAACAATAAATTCTAAGCATTTTCAATATACCGATATCCGCTTCCACAGCTCGATACATGATTCCCTTCACGTGGACATCTCTTATGGCCTCCTGGAAACACAGAAAATAAACCAGACACTAAACATCAAAGCTTGGAACAAAGACCCAGCTTGCAGCTTCAAACGAAGTCGAGCGAACATGGCAGCCCTGCCAGTCACCCTCCTGTGAGCACTCTCATTCATTTAGTTCAGAAAAAGTGACACTTCTAGGCACTTATCCTGCATGAACAGGATCAACTAAATGTCATGGAGAGAACATGTGCTAAGGACATGAGTTAGGATTCTAAAAAGATTCTGCTTTGTGTTGAACTTGTTGCTTTTGGGTTTCACAGCAAGAAGAAAGAGCTTCAGGCATGGAGTCACTGCATAACTTCATTTAGTGATTTTTGCATTCATGCATTTGCATTCAGGGGTTGGACAATGAAACTGAACGCATGATTTTAGACCACAATAATTCATTGGCACGGTGTACGGCCTTCTTGGCGGCCAATACAGCATCAACTCTTCTTGGGAATGACTAATACAAGTCCTCCACAGCGGCCAGAGGGATTTTGACTTGCAGAATAGTGGCCAGGTCACAATGTGATGCTGGTGGAGGAAAATGTTTCCTGACTCGCTCCACCAAAACACTCCAAAGTGGCTCGATAATATTTAGATCTGGTGACTGTGCAGGCCTGGAAGATGTTCAACTTCACTTTCATGTTCATCAAACCACCCTGTCACCAGTCTTGCTGTGTGTATTGGTGCGTTATCATCGTGATACACCGTCTTCAAGATACAATGTTTGAACCATTGGGTACACATGGTCCTCCATGCAGAATGGTAGTCCTTGGCAGTGACGTACCTATCTAGCACAAGTATTGGGCCTAAGGAATGCCATGATATTGCAGTCCAAATCATCACTGATCCACCCCCATACTTCACTCTGGGCATGCAACAGTCTGGGTGGTACGCTTCTTTGGGGCTTCTCCACACCGTAACTCTCTCGGATGTGGGAAAGACAGTGAAGGTGGACTCATCAGAGAATGAGACATGTTTCACATTGTCCACAGCCCAAGATTTTCGCTGATGGAACCATTGAAACCGCTGTTTGTCCTTGGCACGAGTGACTAAAGGTTTGGCTATAGCAGCCGGGCCATGTACATTGACCCTGTAGAGCTCCAGATGAACAGTTTTGGTGGAAACAGGAGAGTCGAGGTGCACATTTAATTCTGCAGTGAGTTGGGCAGCTGTGGTTTTATGTTTTTTTGGATACAATCAGCGTTAGCACTTGGACATCCCTTTGAGACAGCTTCCTCTTGCATCCACAGTTACTCCTGTTGGATGTGGTTCGTCCCTCTTGGTGGTATGCTGACATTACCCTGGATACTGTGGCTCTTGATACATCACAAAGACTTGCTGTCTCGGTCACAGATGCGCCAGCGAGACGCGCACCAACAATTTGTCCTTTTTTGAACTCTGATATGTCACCCATAATGTTGTAAGTTTTTACTCTGATAAAAGTGTTATTCTGCAATTAAAAGTCCCTGGTTGACACGAATGCTTCTCGTATTAACAACATTTTTGTTACTCGCATAACCTAAAGGTATATGTGTATAATAGTAGTGTTTTGTGTCTTTTGGTCTGACCTTGACGTCTTTGTAGAGATGCACAGGCTCATAGTCAATGTTGTGCTTCATGAAGTAATCATTGACACACGACAGCAAGGTCATCTCTGGCAGTGAGAAGATGTCCATGAACTGTTTCATTGTGAGTCCATGTGAGCTCTGCACACAACAAGGCATGGATATGAGGAAACAAGACAAGTAAAGTCCTAGTTGAATTTGGCGACAAAACTTCTTAGAGTTGTAAGTTACACCAGATTTCTAAGTCAATCTCTCACAATAGAAACGTGATTAAATCCCCGAAAAGACTGAATCCGCATCACTGAATTCTAAGAACTGATCTGACTGGCTTGAATCTTGACTATTTTTTTTTTTTGCCTTACTTTGAACACAAGTAAGGCAAAGTGTCCTTTATTGCAAACCACTTCACATTTCATGACACTAAATGAACTTCTCCTCTACAGCCGAGGTAAGTTTTGCTCTTGCTTTCCTGGGAAGGTCTTCGTGAGAGCCAGTTTCATCATGGTGCTTGATGGGTTTTGCAAATGCACTTGACACAATACTGTTCTTGGAAGAACTGATCCAGAACAGCTGACCTTAATTTTTTAAATAATGACCTACTGATATGGCACTATTCCCCAATGTGTTTTTTTCATAGTTTTGAAAAAAATCCAGTATTGTTCTAGAATGTAGAAAATAAATCCAAACTTGACTGGTATCGTATATAAGAGGAGATAATGTGCGAGGTTTGATTACTGATCTGGTATCTCCAGGGAGCTCAGCTTGTTGTCTAGACTCACACCACAGTTACCAGTGCATGTCGGATGGACTGGGTGGGTGTTAAACGGTGGCGCTCAAGTGGTGAAGAGATTTATTTCTCATCAGAAGATGTAAGGAACAGGCTTGCGGGTATATAGATTATAGATTAGTTCTGTTTAGTTGCATGTCATCTGCTCAGCTGTAAGAAAAGTCATGATCTGAACATTAAGCCCAGTAATAAGCATATGGGGGGAAAAAAAGGAATACTAAACATATCTAGGTTATGTAGCATGACTGCCTTACTGATCTGATGGTTATTTGCTTCTTCAGGCATGGATTCACCATTTGAAACAATTTTGCAAAGATTTTTTCAGTATTTTACATAAAAAGTGAGCTCCCTGTGTTGTTGCCATAGAGACAATCATAGGGTCTTAGTTTCTGACTGTCTGAGAAAACAGAGCTTTCACATAACAGACCTGACACACTGTCTGTGAAAACCAGGCATGTTTATAAATGACCAACCTTGCCGTAAAAGTCACTCATGATTTCCAGAGGTACATGAGAACCCTCGTACATAGCAATGACTTCTTTGTCTGGTACAGGGTGAAGACCCCTGCAGGAGAACACACAATTCCACAAAATTAATACAATACAATACAATAAAGTGGCACCTCGACATACAAATTCAATGCGTTCTGGAGGCGAGTTCTTAAGATGAACTTTTGTTTTGAGAAACGCATTTTCTCGTAGGAAATAATGTATATGCAGATAATCCGTTCCAGCCACCCAAAAATATTACCAATTTCCAACATTATCATATTTTTGCATATAAAAACATTTAGAAAAGACATGTAAATATGAAATAAATAGACATTAAACCTTATTTAACCTTAATTTATCATTTCTCTTGGCACAGACTGCCTTAAAACCCGGAAACTGAAATTGGCTCCGTTTCTTCTTCCTGACATGCTTGAGAACATTCTTGGGACCCATGGTGCAATGCCTTCACTAAATTTTGCATGTGCAACCAGATGCACACATGACTGGCTCGGTCACTCGTATGCCTTAAAAAGCTTCGTATAATCTCTTGTAAAATTTTAGTTCTTAAGGCGGAAATTCGCAAGGCTGAAGTACCACTGTACAATCTTACAGGTGCTAACTGCACTACATACCTGTAAACTGTTCCTAGCTGGATGTAGTGAAAAGCATCGATCTTCATCAGTAAAGCCTGAAAACATGTAGGAGAGATCATGGTCATACTATGATGTAAACCCAAAGCACACCCCATGAGCAGCTACACACCTTCTGAACGTCATAATGCAGCCCCCGAACCACGAAATCAGGGATGTAGTTATAGGCCTTCAATCCTTCTGGGTACTGGAGCAAACCGAGAAATGAATATAGGGTCAAATATTACTCCGGACTACGGTGCATCATAAAACTCACAGTATGAAATCAATAACATTTAAATGAACAGTTGAAGTGTGAATGTTACAGTATAAAGGCCCTGCAGGGACATGAAAGGGGGAAAAAGATGTTTGTGATGCGGTGTTGCAAGATCTCGTAAAGCTATTCGTATACAATATCAGTCAAAAGTTTGGACACACCTTCTAACTTCATGGTGTTTCCTGATTTTTAAATGGGGTTTAGACTGACACCAAAATGTAATAATTATTAAATATCGAGCTAAACAGTGCTAAAACCAAAACGTTTAACTACCACCAATCTTTTTCTTTGTTGAAATTATTTTCTGATTTAATTTTCAAAGAAATAAACAAAAACAAAGATTATTTGTCCATCAATGACTTTTAACAACTAAACTGTTTCTAGACTTATACACTGCGTATATCATTGCATACAGACCCTGTGCTGTTGGATGAGAATATCTCGAGCCACATTGAAGATCAGAGTGTGGAGATGGCTGGAGTAAAAGGCCAAGGTGTAGTCGTAGTCAAAACCGTAGATCTCAATGTCCTGCAAGCTCATCTCGTTGTTGACGAAAATGGTATCCGGGTTCACAAAGTTGTTTGAGATCTTTGGGATTAAACCTGAGGTGTAAAATAAAGTCCCTGCTCATTATTCACATATTCATTACAAGCATGTTATTCAGTTACAACAGTAAAATTAATGACAGTGGCCGAGGGTTTAAAGTCCTTCATATTTCAAAGTGGATACACATGTGTCTTGATCCAGCGTAAACAGATTGAACAGGGAATGTCTGTAGCATTGTCAATTGTTCTCTATATAATCCCCTGCTACACTAATGCACTTATCTCGGCGTTTCACTAGTGCTGGGATACCATCAAGGTAGATCCAAGGTAGGTTCTAGCCTCCCAGGAACTCCTTTAAATCGTAAAATGGGCAGCAGAGACTTAGAAATAACTACCAAAATGTGGTTATATATTTTGCACCTGTATCTTCAGCTTGTGCTGCATCTTTAATTAGCTTTTATATTAAGGAATATTATTGGCACCTAAGAGCATAAAGCACTTAAATGGCACATAAACCTATTTATCTTGGGGCTTATTTAGGGTCATTTTGTTCACAGCCCTCTCACATGCCTCGTGTATTTATTAATTATGCAATGTAATAGTTTCATTTAAACCATATTTTGTGAATAGGAATAAGACTGTTGACGTCATAACGCTCAAGCTCTGTTCTCGGGTCCAGCTCAACCGTGCCCAAGCAAACTTCTTCAAGAGGACGAGAGCAAAGCGCATGGAGCGGGAGCGACAAGACCAGTCAAACATACTGGACTTTGGGGGTCAAACGGGCTCATGCATTGTATACTTCACTTAGTGCGAGTACACTGTAATGCCACACCTCCAAAATACGTCATTGCAGTTATATTAAAACTTTTGCAGGCTGCACTTATTAGTGCTTTCCGTTCAAGGCTACTGTCTCCACCATCACTGCTGTGCGGGTGTGAACGTGTTACATCAGTTCATTTGTAACTGTGGTGCGAGCAAAAATGGATGCGTCACTTGCGATTTGCATGAAAGAAGAGAAGCATGAAGTGATTAATTTTTTTGTGGTCTGAAGGCGTATCTGATGTCGAAACAACTCACAGAAGAGCTTAGCCAGAAGCGTTTGCATATCTGCAAACAGAATTTGGACCGATACTGACCATGGATTCATCACTACGAGCCTGAGAGTAAACAGCCGAGTATGGAACGATGACAAAAGGCAAGAAAGTTTTCTACATTGACTGACGGAATTGAGTGACAATACTATCTGCACTGTTGTCACTTTGCTACACATCAAATTAACTTAATTTCGCTTATTAATTCCATTTTTTAAAATTGTGATTTATAAGCTTTATTTGTAGGCTTTTTATACGTCTTGTAATTTTTTTTTTGTTCTTAACATTGCATAAGTAACTTTTGGTCAGTTCTCACATCACCCTGTGTATGTAGGATAAACGGACATCCAAAAGTTTTCAGAATGGCACAAATATTAATTTTCATAAAGTCTGCTGCTTTAATGTTTTAAGATCTTTTTATCAGATGTTACTATGGTATAACTGATTATAATTACAAAGCAATTCATAAATGTCAAAGGCTTGTCCGGAGAAGAAAAGGTGACCGCTACCATCAGTCCTGTGTCGATGCCGATAGTAAAGCATCCTGAGACCACTCACGTGTGAGGTTGTTTCTCAGCCAAGATAGTGGACTCTCTCACAATTTTGCCTAAGAACACAGCCATGAATAAAGAATGGTACAAAAACATCCTCTGAGAGCAACTTCTCCCAACATCCAAAAGCAGTTTGGTGACGATGCAGCATCCAGCATGATGCCATAAGGCAAAAGTGATAACTAAGTGGCTCAGGGAACAAAACATAGAAATTTTCGGTCCACGGCCAGGAAACTCCGCAGACCTTATTCCTAAAGGGCGAACTTGTGGTCATTCCTCAAGAGTTGAATGGACCAAAAAAAAAAAAAGGGAAAAATTCTGACAAACTCCAAGAATCAATCAAGACGTGGCGCAGAATTTGATTGACAGCATATAAAAGTCTTTGGATTAATCTCCAGCAAAAAAACAAAAACAAACCAAAAACCTTTCCCTACCGTGTTGACTGATGGTGCATAGTTAGTAACCTGGTAATCCAGTGTAGGGATCTGTCTAATGAGCACATTTCTAAGTCGCTCTGGATAGGAGTGTCTGCCACATGCCTAAATGTAAATGCATATCTCCAGTATAACATAGTAAAGTCTAACAAAAAGATCTAAAAGAAAAAACAACGAAGCAGCAGACTTTGTGAAAATTTATATTTGTGCCATTCTCAAAAGTTTTGGCCAGGACTGTACATTGTGCAATCAAAGTCTGTCTGTCTGGCTGTCTATCTATCTGTCTGTCTGTCTGTCAAACCTGAATATCGTGATCCAAGTCTCGTCTCGTTGTAGTAATGGCTTCTCGGTATCATATCGCACAGCTCTGTCTGAAAGTCTGATTCTTTTTCAGGTTTATTACAGAACTTTAGGTTCTAACCTTCAGTCTGCCGTTTCGTTTGGTTGTACACAGACCACAGCCAGTCGGTGGTGTCTCCCCGCGGCTCGCTGGTGCACATGCCGGCCGCTGACTGCGCGTGTCCCGGCTCTGGGTGACAGATCCTCCCGCTGGAGCCGAGAGCCGGAGCTGCACACGCCGAGTAGAGCGCTTTCACCCGCTTAAACAGCTTGCTGTTACACCCCCGGGGCCTGAGCAGCCGACACAGGGGCAAAGACAACACCGGCATGGCTCTAACTGTAGACTAGCGGCAGTGTTCCGGGTGGGGGGGGAGCTCCGAGGATTCGGACCCGTGTGGAGCTGAAGGAGCGGCTCTGAGCCTAACTCTGTATGCAGCCTCGCCTCGAGGCCTGGGTCGTATCTCGGAGCGTGACGCGAGCCGGCACGTCACCATTTACGTGACCAATCAGCGTACTGCGCCGCGCGCGGACCTACGAGCGCGACGCTTGCTACGCCGTTTATTATTTTTTTAAATGAAGATAACGTGAAAGAGAAAGACTATTAAGCATGCTTCTGAAGTGATTTCTCCCATTAGTTAAGGCAATTAAGTCTAGTAAAAAATGTTAGCTGGAGCTGGAGTCAGTCAGGCCTTCTCGTCCAACGTCAGTGCCTCATAAATACTCCACAGAATGAATGGGCAGGAATTCCCTCAGAAACACTTCAAAATCTTGTGGAGAACCTTCCAGAAAGAGTGGAAGCTGTTACAGCTGCAAAAGGGGGACCAACTCCATATTGAAATATTTGGATACAATGTCATTGCAATTTTGGCCAAATACTTATGTCCACATAGTGTACGTGCACAAAACATTCCTATATGCCTGGAAAATAAGTCACAATTTCAGAAAGGTCAAATATAAATTATTGACCTGCACCAAGCCAAGAACTAAGGGGATTTGAAATTACTGGACTTGCATTAAGAACCTTTCAACACATTATTAAAAACCTGTAAGGACTGTAATGAGGTGGCATTGTGGCTTAGTGGTTAGCACTGTCGCCTGGGACCTCCAGGGTTCGGGTTTGATTCCCGTCTCTGTGCGCATGGAGTTTGCATGTTCTTCCCGTACTTGGTGGGTTTCCTCCGGGTACTCTGGTTTCCTCCCACAGTCCAAAGACATGCAGATTAGGCTAATTGGCATTCCCAAATTTAACAAAGTGTGTGAATGAGTGAGTGTATGTGTTTGTGTGACCTGCGATGGATTGGCACCCTGTCCAGGGTGTACCCTGCCTCGTGCCCCAAGTTTCCTGGGATAGGCTCCAGACTGCCCACAACCCTGAATACTGGATAAAGCGGTATAGACGACGAGTGAGAGTGAGGACAGTAGTGAAGCATCAACTTTGTGTAAGAAATGTGGTCAGAAAAATTACTCCCCGTGAAACAAAACACAGACTTGGTTTGTATCTGTAGGATTTAGTGCTGCAGCCACATGACTGGCTGATTGGAGAACTCCATAAACATGCATATGGACAGGTGTTCCTATTAAAGTGGACAGGTTGTATAGTTTATTTAAATGCAACAGATGCAGCCTACAGGTGACACACTATGTTGAGAGCCCCTGTTACAAAGCTGCAATGAAATAAATAGTTTAAAAATATTGTTCACATTTTATATTAGTCTGAAACTTAGAGAACATGGAATCTAACAGAACTGGAATTCTGTTATACGTTTATGTCACCCAACAAAATCACATTTATAAAAATAAAAGAACTTTTATTGTTGAATAAGGAATAAAGTATTTCAAGGTCACCATACTGTAACATGTTTACATCTTTACATTAGGTTCACACACACACACACACACACACACACACACACACACACACACACACACACACACACACACACACACACAC